>JABACO010000006.1:13217344-13315467 GCA_013339895.1 Ephydatia muelleri
GAGAAGGCCATAAAACATGTACCGACAACACCAAATAATACACATGTACATGTACCTGCAACACAAACAACATCCACACACATACATGTAAACACACACCCACACACACACATACACATATGCACATGCACAGACACACGCATGCACACACACACACACACACACACATGGTCCACATACACAACGTATATGTACCACTATCCAGTGTTGTGACATTGGCAACACCACCAGTAGCTGTGGTGCATGCTGCTTCCACAAAGCTGTACTGCGTTGACGGCTGCAGGTTATGTACCACGGGACACTGGAGGTAGGAGAAGGATCTTCCCCAGTACAGAAACAGCTTACACATTGCAGGCTGTGATGATCGCATTGGGAACTGAGGGGTTAAACTACATCACATTGACAGAGGAAGAGGAGAGTGCCAGAAGCTGAGGGCTTGGAACCCCCAATGGTGCTGTGAAAGGGACCAAGATGTGACAACCATACACAAAACACAACACACACACACACACACACACACACACACACACACACACACAACACAGTGTGCATAAGTATGTGTGCGAGTGATACATGTGTGAATGTGAGTATGCATGAATACATATGTTCACACACACACGTGCCTCACATTGATTTTCATTGCAATACAGGGTGTGTGGCACCTACATTACTTACACAGCATGCGGCGTGAGCGGGGCTACAAATACAAGTCGTAAATCGGGGGTGGGGTATATATAATAATCGGAGATCAAACACTTCCAAAGGGTGGGGTTTCCCCAAGAAAGTTGCCCCCCCCCCCCCCCCCCCCCCCCCCCCCCCCTATCCCACACATCATATGTACTGGATCAGCAGGCCGACAGTGCAGTCAGAGCAGTAACATTGGGAGCAGCCTGGAATGTGGGCATGGCTTGTAATGTCTTCAAGCTGCTGGAGTTGCTTTGGCTACACCCACCGGATGTGCAGGCCTGTACCAGTTTGTACGCTGAAACAGTTGCATATACAGTGTATGGTATTGGACAGGGCGGCCAGGGATTTACCGCTCCCACCCCCTATCCACCCCCTGGTTTGCCCCTAATTTGAATAACCCAGGGAGAAGGCCAACAGTATACCATATCCACACTCAACAAGGCCAACAGAATAGGGAGAAGGCCAACAGTATAGGGAGAAGGCCAATAGTATAGGGAAAAGACCAACAGTATAAGGCCAAAAGTATAAAGACAAGGCGAACAGTATAGGGAGAAGACCAGCAGTACAGGGAGAAGGCCACCAGTCTAACAATAAAGGAAGAAGACCAACAGTATAAGGAGACGGGCAATTTATGGTTCGGGAGTAAAGGGAGAAGGCTACCACTGGTTACAGTACAGGGAGATGTCCACCATTATAGAGAGATAGCCAACTGTACTAGTATAGGGAGAAGGCCATATCTACTCCTTCCAAGATATGCACATAGGGCCGAACCCACTGCCGAACATACCCTACGCTACTACAGTATACTCACCATAACACCTGCGTCTCAGAAGATGAAAGCATGAAGAGCATACGTAGTTCGATCCCCATGCATCATTGTGCCTAATTGTTGCGCTCCACATCTCCAGTGCACAATAAGCCGATAAGTTAATTTTAATTTGTGTATCGGTTTAATTATAATTGTAATTCAAATTGTATTGATAGTTAAGTTACGTTACAGACATTAAAGTTTATAACCGTTAACCACTACTAGCTAGCCGACATAATATTAATAATTGTACCTTTTTCTAAGATGACGCAAGGTATTACGAAATGACTACTTCATTTATGAATAAATTATGCGCGGTAGAAATTAAATTTTTGTCTTGATTGTAGTTTACGAATGGTTAATGGTATAATCTTATAAAGCACAGATTCACAATCAGTCTGATTTATCATAAATTATAAACGTGTTTGAAATTCAATTTGAAAAAAAAAAGCAAGATGACCGCCTATGTATGGGCCATTTCTCCATATGTGTAATAAAGAGGTTAAATGCACACGTCGCACGTGATATAGCAAGGGGAGGGGTCGGAAGGGGGGGGGGGGGGGGGGGTCCAGACACCACGGACCCCCCCCCCCCTGCGTCCGCCCCTGAATCACCAACATTATATTATAAATATACCACGAAGTGTAAATTAAGAATGCATGCAGGAGTGCAAGGGTGGGGCAGGAGCAGAAGGGTGGGGCAGGGTGGGCGGAATGAGGAATTTGTACGGCAGTGATATCAATGTATCAATGTTGCATGTTACGGCAAGCCTTCACTGCCGCATATACTGAATCGCAGCTGAAGAAAACCATTTTGAATTTGATTTCTATCTCGAAGCTGTACGTGCATGCATAACATGCTGTACATGTACAGATACATGTACCCCATTATATTGGACACAAGGAATGTTGGCATAGGAACACGCACATCACAACTGAGAGGTACCCAGCATTGTTTAGCCGTTGGCAATGTACACCGTTACTATACAAGGGCATGAGCTGGGCAACTCCTCCGCATTGTTGTGACTAATTAGTGGTCCTGTACGTTTCTCTCTCGATGGCAGCTGATGCGAATGTGCAGAGTGTACCATCCGATCTCCTCTCGCTAGAGGAGAATAATCTTATAGTCACTATTGTCGGAAACAAAAGACAAGTAAGCGACATTTATCTTGCCACGCAGGACGATATGGTAATTGCCAGCCACCAATAGAGCAAGGCTACCGCCGTGGTACAAATGTTTCACGCCAATCCTGACCCGTCACAGTGGACCAAGTTTAAGACAGGGGTTGTATGCCTTGTCAAGGATAACATCAAGAGGTCTTACTACATTCGACTAATCGATTTGGTCGTAAGTATTGATTTCTCTCCTTCCCTCGCTAGTGTTTGACGGGATTGTTTGGTTCTCTGGTAGCGTGTACGAATAGCAACTCACCAACTCACTTTTATCTCCAACAGACAAGATCAATGGTCTATGAGCAGGAACTGTACCACCAGTTCGCCTACAAGAAGGACACGCCTAGTTTTCACTCGTTCCCAGGAGATGTTAGTGTGCTTTGGTGAAACCATCCCAAATGCATCCCCCTATCTCCTCTCCCCCCCCTCTCTCCCCTTTATTCTCTCTCCTCCGTCCTTCCTCCCTCTCTTCCCTCCTTACCGCCACTCTCCTCTCTTTCTCTCATCTCTCCAGCTTTTACCTATCTCTCTCATTCTCTCTTCTCATCTCCTCTCTTCTACTCCTCTCTCTCTCATCTCCTCTCTCATCCGTCGTCTCTCTCTCTCGCTCTATCTCTCTACTGCGTCTCTCTCTCTCTCAAAGCTCTCTCTCGCTCTCTCCTTCATCTCTCTCTCTCCTCTCTCTCTCTCTCACGCAGAGTTTCATTGTAGGAATAACTTTGCGGACAAGGGGGAAAGCAGCAAAAGTTCAGTAGAAGTGTAGAAGGATCAATTAATAAAAGAGGTGCAAGTAAGTTATACCTTTTCTGAAGATGTACCTTTGTACAACATAATTCAGTTGTACAAAATTTCTATTCCCTTGTATGCTAAACAGCCATTCAGAGGAAAACCAAGTGAAGATAGGCCTGAATTGATGGCGAGCACAACTACCCGACCTCCTGTTGGTCCAATCACCAGTGAAAATGATCCTTTCACCAATAAGCCGAAGGGAAGATTGGCACGCCCCAAAACTGGGGGCAAAAAGCTCACCAAAGCAGATATATCAACACCCTCTGATTTCAAGTGATTATTCTGTGATGTTACTTCAGTAGCATTCTGTTGTGATGCATGAGATGAGATCTTAAATGCACCTAACACCCTTATTTTTTCTGGCTTATCTAGACACTTGTCTCATGTTGGTTTTGATCCTACAACAGGCAACTTTGATGTAAGTCTGGCATACATATCACTTTTCATTGTAACCCATAAATTTGAATGAATAGAAGTATTCATTATCTCATTGTACTGAAATTGCACCCCGTTTAGATTGTTGAAGGTCTAAGTACCTTATCGTGTATATGTGCTGTCTTTAAGGAATAGTAATACAGTGTAATACAGGTGTTACGCGCGATCGATGGATTTGCGCGATCCATCAATTGCGCTGCGCCATCGATGGATCCATTGATTGCGCACCTATCGGTCGATCGCGCAATCATCGATCGATCGCGCAACTACAGGAATTGCGCGATCGACGAATTGGGCACTGCTGAGTTTGCGCAATTATCGATCGATCGCGCAGCTATAGAATCTGCGCAATCTGTCGATTGCCTGCGTAGTATTTCAAGCCACCTCGGTACATGCCTGCTGTTAGTCTCAAAGTACTACGGCTTTCTTCCTACACATGTTTTACTTGGGACTTCCAAGCCTTAGCTTATGATTGATTATAGATACCTACAAGTGGACTCCTAAAGTATACGTCTATGTGAAAAACTGGTGTTGTGCATGTACAACTCAACCAGAGTACATAGAGATACGTTAGTAAGTGACTTGAGTTAATCAAAGAGCTTGCATGTACACTGATCACCAAAAATTGTGTACTGACATGAATCAACTACATTAAACCAGAATGATCATTGAAGCATGCACATGAATTAAAGTGCTTCAGTGCAAGTGGGACACTTCCACTTGTCAGTTTTTGCTCCGACTCCAATGCATTCAGGGTGGAAGCCCTGCCTACAAGCAAAGCAACGGATCATTGGTTTGCCATTGTCAGGAGCTTGGCATTTGCAGTACACCCTTTTCCTAATTTCATGTACAACACGTGGCTGATGGCTTACAACAGTGGAAGGAAATGGGGTTATGCTGTATGTGTCAACACAGTTCTTGAAGTGACCACGCAATTCCTTGTAGTGCAGTTGTGTTGGATCTTCCCCGTGGATCAGTGATGTTGCAAAGGCCACAGCTAATTCCCCACATGCATAACCATTATATTGCAGCTGAACATTCATGACCTTGATCGTAATGTGAGAATCTGGACATTGCACATATCTAGCAACAAGTGATATGCATTCCCCGTCAGGTCTATTTTGCATTGAGTCATAGATGCAAACAGTATCCATTTCTTCCCCAATGTTAGATATCACCAGCCAGTGGTTTTTTTTAACCAGAAGAAACTGCACAAATTCAAAGCTAGGGACACTGAAGGACATGTTCTGTTGAAGGATAGGATTTTGGAGCCCGTCAACAGCAGGAAATGCTTCTCTGAGTAGTACATTAGCAGCCTCCATATGCATATCACTCAACCATCCAGTTTTGTCATGTATTGCTCTATCACCTGGTGACAATAATGGCGCTCTTGATGCCTGTGTTGGCACTTGAGTGTTTGTGCATGGAGGAGCACACTAGCTATTCGGTTTTTTTCTACAGATGCACCGATTTGTCTTGCACCCACTTGAACATTTGCAGCAGGATTTGGTGAACTTATTACATGGATTAAATTTCTGGGCTGCTTCACGAAGCGACAAAGTAATGTCTCCACGCACAACAGCTACACTACCATCATAACTCTGCAGATCTCCACCAACGGAAATTTCCCTTAATTGTTCCAAACATGGTTCTGTGCGCAATGTAGCTGTATGAGGATTGTCACAAGTTGATGTTATGGGTAGGTCTTCTTCATCTACACAATGTTTTCCAGCTCCGGGAAAGATACCAACCGGAGGGTATCTACCGAATACAACATGATAGGGCAAGTCTTTAATGCCTTCATGTCGTTCACAATTCATGGAGAACATGATGCGAGGTAACCATGAAACCAGATATTTATTTTCTCCATGCACCTCATCTAGTTTCATATAAGTGCAAGTTCTTTCAACATTGTTAACACGGTTACGAAATCTCAAGGATGCACTTACATAGTCTAACACCTTCTTGTAGCCACTATGCTTCAACTCATCTGCATGAACAGCCTGAACGATGTCACCGCAATAATTTCACACCATTCTCCTACAATGATAGGTTTAAAGTTACGTACAAGTGTATGCAACTGTATTATACAAACCTTGTTGTTCCCTTCATTTGGAATTACAAGCACTTTGAAAAGTCCCAGTCCTGGTAGACCAGCAAGTTGAAAGTTTCTACTTCTAACCCAGTGCTTGAGATGGGGATCAACTTTGTCTTGTGGGGACGATAGATGGTGGACGATGGCATCGAAATTTTCTTGACTTAAAACGCAGCTCTTAGTCGAGGCTCCTTTGGCGGTAGCAATAGCCGTCGATCGCTTCTTGAAAAGCGGATCCATCTCAACACGAAGCGATTGTAGTGAATGAAGCGACTGGTTTCAAGTAATGCCTTAGCAACTGAAGTACTGTTTCACACCAAAGCACGTGCAGCATATTCCATCCATCGATCGCGCAAGCGCAGTAGTGCGCGATCGATAGATGGTTGCGCGATCGATCGATAGGTGCGCAATCAATGGATCCATCGATGGCGCAGCGCATCGCGCAAATCCATCGATCGCGCGTAACATAGGTATCTCGAGTTGGGTTGAGTGTCAAGTGGTGCGGATGTAATTGCATTCACATGGTATTCCCCTTCACTGCATTAGGTCAATAATATCTCAAATGAATGGAGGACACTCTTGGACACAGTGGGTGTAACCCACGAGCAACTTAAGGACAAGGAAACTGCTAACTTCATCTATGACTTTGTGCAAAAACATGGTGGCATTGAAAAGGCAAATGAGCAGCTCAATGCTCCCAGCAGTGCCCCTCCTCCCCCTCCTGCTCGCAGAGGACAGCAACCCCCTCCAGCACCCCCTCCCCCTCGCAGCACATCCAGACCTCCTCCCCCAGTGGTTCAGCCCCCATCATCTCCAAATGGTGCAGGCCCCCCTCCCCCTCCTCCTCCTCCCCCTCCTCCCATTGGTGAGAGGGGCAGTGTTCTATAAACTAAGGACCTATATATGTATATGTGTCTCACAGGTGTTCCAGCTCCCCCGCCTCCCCCCCCTCCTTCTGCAATGGGTGTCCGTGCTCCACCCCCATCTCTTGTCAAGCAGGAATCAATGCCCGCTGTATCAAACAGTCGCAATAATTTGCTGTCCAGCATCAGAGCAGGCATACAGCTGAAGGCAGTGTCAGTACGTCATGTTTGCATGTGCATCAGACTGCACTTCACCCTCCATGTATGTACTGGTTTGGATGCTCCACTCTTAGATGGATGAGAAGGACACATCTCCACCCGATTCTGACCTAAATGGCATGGCTGGAGCGTTGGCGAGAGCCTTAGCGTTGCGCAACACTGTGATGCAACAAAGCGGTAAGTTTCGAGTGTGTCTGCGTCACGTGACGGTCACTTGACTTGCTGGTCCAAAAGATGACGAAGATGATGCTGCCGGTGGTGAGGACAATGATGAAGACGAGTGGTCTGACTAGTGCACATCTCTATGTTAGCATGCAGATGTAGAGGTCATTTAAAAAGACATTAATTGTGTGAACTGACTCATGTTTGCTGATTCCACTCATAGAGAGTCACTTGTGAATGAGGGCATATCTGCCACCACCTTATAGGAAAATCACGTGCCATTGTTCCTCGACACGTATTTCTTCCCGCGCCTCAACATTTATATATGGGATCGTTTCCGCGAAAAGGGACCTAATAAAATTAATTTTGTTATAAAAATGCCTTATGTTTAGATCGCTATAACTTCCGAACTGTAAACGCTATCGACTTTCTATTTTCAACACTTCATAGCACACCATTTCTGTATGTAGATCTATATTTTCGTGTCTTACACAAGCTGCGTGCCTACGTTATGAGACCTGATTACCCATGGGGTTCGAAACTGCCACATCTTCAGGTAGGAGCGTCCAATTCGTTTCAAATTCAGTGTGTATGTAGAGCGGTCCTGTCGCTATTGATTTTTTCAGTTCGCTAATTTTTATGTTATCCGTTACGGAGATACAGCTGTGCAAAGTTAATGCACATTTCCTGCTCGATGAGCGCCATTATTGTATGCAACCCGCGTTCCATTCTCCCAATCCACAATAAATTTCGATAACTTCTTTGTTCCGCCCACATTCTCTGCCTACAACAATTTTACCTCACCCAGGCAGCGAGTTTATACCGGTGAATTAAAGGAAGAACGCTTCTCGCTTCGCAAAACGATCGTACCAAATTGATGGATCTGAATGAATCGTTGCAGTATTCTTGCGCCTCCCACGTCGCGGGGTGGCAGTATTCAACACGGCGTGAGTAAGGCTATTTGCTACGCATTTGCATCATCCTCTAGTCGTGTAATAATTAAAGCTTCCAACTTGCTATTAGTATAGCCCATGCTAAAATTCTTGTCACGCCCACTCAGCTACGCTTGCAATGGGCTATTCCATAATATAATTGTACACCCCTACTGATGACTAATATCAAGGTATCCCCCCAGGACATAAAGCCTCTACACCATCCCCCCCCAGGACATTAATTTTGGACCCCCTCTGGACACACTTCCCTGTACATTACCATTGAACCCCCTCTGGACACAACCTGATGTAGGATACCCCCTTAGGACATTACCATTGAACCCCCTCTGGACACATCTCGATGTAGGACACCCCCTTAGGACATTACCATTGAACCCACTTTGGACACATCCTGATGTAGGATACCCCCTAGAGCATTACCTTTGAAACCCATTCGGACACATCTCACTGTGCGACACCCCTAGAACATTGCCATCATTGCCATTGGACACCCCTCTGGACACATCTCACTGCAATAGAACATCCCCCTAGGACATTGCCATCATTGCCATTGGACCCCCCTCTGCACATCTCACTGCAATAGAACATCCCCCTAGGACATTGCCATCATTGCCATTGGACCCCCCTCTGCACATCTCACTGCAATAGAACATCCCCCTAGGACATTACCATTGAACCCCCTCTGGACAACTTTTTTGGTCATCAGTAGGGGTGTACAATTATTTTATGGAATAGCCCAATGACATCGGTTGTATTTACAATTTTCAGCTCACGCATAATGCATGAACATGCACCCGTGCTGGCTCATAGTCTCCTGCACTTGTGCACACACTTGAATTGTTGCGTATATAAACCTGTACACCATCGTATGGCATATTCTTATGCACAACACTCACGTACAGTACATGTGGCACACAATAAACCAGTCTGATGATGATGACACACTTGTACACCACACTTTGTCACATGCACGGGATCTATTTCATTTAACTGTGTGCATTTTTGAGTGGGTTTATGTACTGAGCTTCTGTACCACTCTCTTAGTTTTTCCCTGCATTGTTGCCGAAGCATTCCTTATAACAACTGCTCTTTGTGCAGGCTGGGTTTCCCCATATAAATGGTTCTTCGTACCTGACATAGAGCTCTCACATGTACATAAGTATGTGTAGCTACATGCAGCGTCCCATAGGATTGGACGACTGTACGTGCATCGTGTGCTCATAGGATTGGTCCTCTATTTGTGCATCCGATCCCGTAGGGTTGGTCCTTTGTACACACAGGTACCTCATGTCCCTGTAGGATTGTTCTTTTGTACATGCATTGTGTCCCCATAGGCCCATATGATTGGTCCTTTGTATGTACATTTTGTCCCTGTATATTGATCCTCTGTGTCCCATTGGTTTGGTCCTTTGTGCTTGCATAGACTGTACATCACTGTATACATGCATGTGCAAAGTATATTTACCACAACATGCCTATGCACTCACATAATCTTTCTCTAGTAGAGAGTGCGTAATAAAGCTTTCTTATTCTGCATAACGCTTGCTCAACTTCTCATCATTCTTTATGCCTCAACTATTGCTGCTTATGCTGACTTTGCCTGCACCATATGGAGTGCGTGAACATGCCCTCATACTGGTTCACACACCCTTATGCAGGTGTATACGTTGTGCAAATAGCACTGTACAATACTTTAGCACATCACTTGCACACACACACACACACACACACACACACACACACACACACACACACACACACACACACACACACACACACACACACACCACACACACACACACACACACACACACACACACACACACACACACACACACACACATAAACACAACAACACTTATGCACCATGACATATGGAACGTTCTATACGAAAATGGGTCTTGTGGATTTTATTTTATAACATAAAATTTAAATCGATAGATCTTCCGAAATATTAACGCTATCGGGTTCCTATTTTTAACACAACATACCACACCATTACTATATGTGAAAATCCATTTTGGTGTCTTACACATGCGGGGTACCGACGTTTCAAGGTCCGATACCCCGTAGGGTTCAAAACGGCCACATCTTCAGGTAGGAGTGTCCAAATCGGTTCAAAATAGGTACCTATGTAGAAGGGTCCTACCGCTATTGATTTGTTCTGTTCGTTAATTTTTGATTTATCCGTTATGGAGATACAAGTGTGCAAAGAAATTGCATATTTCCCGGGCGTTACGCGCCATTAACGTATTACAACTGGCTTCGAGGACGTCCTCGTAATACGTTAATGGCGCGTAACGCCCGGGAAATATGCAATTTCTTTGCACACTTGTATCTCCATAACGGATAAAGCAAAAATTAACGAACAGAACAAATCAATAGCGGTAGGATCCTTCTACATAGGAACCTATTCTGAACCGATTTGGACACTCCTACCTGAAGATGTGGCCGTTTTGAACCCTACGGGGTATCGGACCTTGAAACGTCGGTACCCCGCATGTGTAAGACACCAAAATGGATTCTCACATATAGTAATGGTGTGGTATGTTGTGTTAAAAATAGGAACCCGATAGCGTTAATATTTCGGAAGATCTATCGGTTTAAATTTTATGTTATAAAATAAAATCCACAAGACCCATTTTCGTATAGAACGTTCCATATAATAACACACTTTAATAATGATGGTACATCCAAATACATTCAAGTGTAAGGTCTGCCTCTCTGAACGTTTCCTCTGCACAGCGTTCTATTCGATGAACAGATTAAGAGGCGACTGATTCTATTCTCAATTTCTGTACCCTGCTTTCGTACTCACTGTGGTTTTCCTCTGCATTGCTGCTTGTAGTCTTCTCTAAAAGTATACTTTTTCCCTCAGTTACACTCACCATCTAGCACTCTATGTTTCACCTGTAAAAGCGTTTGGGAGTCTGGCAACAGCAGAATAATGAAATTGTTTACTAGCTGCTAAGGTATGTCTGTGTAAACTTACCAAGGGCCCTGACCCACCACAATCTGCAATGATAGGTAGGTACAATAATATTCATCGCCAAAGGTAACAGTCTAACCTTACAGGCCAACAGTACAATGTTACATCACTAGTAAATAAGTTTGAATGCAGGGAATTCAACGAGTGTTATTGCACTCCACTGTTCCTGGCCTAGCCTTCTCACAATTAGTACAAAGTATTGTGCTTCCCATTCCGCTCTTGCTATACCCTTCTAGGAGTACTTGAACACTCACTTCATTCCCTGCATACAACTAGTGTGACATGCAACACTGTGTGCTGCCTCTTCACGGTGCACCACGCATGTAAAGTTTACTATTATTAATTTTTTGAAGTCCTGCATGCACGGTTGTTTGCGGTTGGAAACTAGGTTTATAATTAGAGCATTACGGTACCTGTCTAAATGATTGTGAAGAAACTCCTCATTACAGACACCTTATGTTTCAAAGCTCATAACACCTCAGAACAGCAGTAAAAATATATACATATCTGTAGCATGCAACACAACGTTTCAACCCCTTTTATTTATAATGAGCACGCATTTTTAAAATCACACATGAATTTTATGCGCAAGCAGTGTTTACATCGCCACGCGGCACTTATTTTGGAAGGGCGTGTACAAGATCCGATATTGTGGCCCTCCTGCACAACGGTTGGAAGTAAGACTAGTCTTTTCGTAAGTCAAAGGCATGCCAAAAAATGAAGTGATGAACCACTTCTGTCGCCGAATTTTCTGTCACCCGAAAAGACCCTAGTGTATCTTATGAATAATCGATGCATGTTGTTGTCATTGCGTGAACATGTGTAGATGAACATAGGTTACAAGAATGGACTTCCACATCAAACAACTGCCGCTGCACTGCAGAGTATGTGGACAAAGGCTGATGACGAGGAAGCATAAAAAGGAGATCCACGAATGCAAAGCATTTGCAGCTGATTTGCAAACTGCCTTTTCTATTAACACCAATACTGATAATGCTCAAGTGTACCCTGAACACTTCTGCCATTGCTGTCACCATACAATGCAGAGGATTATCAGTGCCAGGGTAGAAGGAGTGCATCACAGGTGTGCCCTGACACCATTTGTATGGGAAGCACATACCAATGAAGGGTGTAAGGTACATACAGTATATACTACAGGTATATGCTTCTATGCAACATCATCAGTATAAATCATACCACAGGTGTGTGAGCATTTCAGCATCAATGCAAAAGGTCATGTTAGGAAGTATACAGTTGGCAGAGGTCGTCAACCTGGCCTCACACCGAACATGTTAATTGCCCATCTTTGGAAGATTGCCCCTCCTCCAATCTTCTCAAGTGAGCCATACCCACCACTGGCAAGCCAAAACAGTGCCACTGTCCTGAAGGAGTTGAAGTGTATGGTGTGTTCAAATATTCTCAAACAGCCCCTTGAACTGCCATGCCGTCAGCTGGCCTGTACCAGTTGTGCAGTGGAGCGAGTAGCAGCATCAACCCCAGTGTGTCCTTGCTGTTCGGAGGATAGCTCCTTGGTACCCACTGAGATAAGACCAGCACCAAATGCTGTATTGCTCTTGTTGAAGGATGTACTGGTACAATGTGTGGGGTGCCACAGGGATATGAAGGCTGGCTGTTATGATGGGCATGAGTGCACACCATATCTCACTGCTGGTGAGGAGAGAGAGGCAGCCGCACTGCTGAAGAGGGCCATCTCCACCAGCCCCGATCAAGCAGGCATAATACAACTGCCTACAGGAGGAACAGTTAAGTGTATTCAATCTCACTTACATTGTTATGACACACTAAACCATACCTTGTAGCCAATGACATTCATGCATGTGACCAAAGCCCGCCACCTGACCTCCGCTGCTTGTTCCAAGACTGTGAAGACGAGGCGTGCAGAGATGCAGACAGCCAGAAGCATCGTCAGTGGAGGAGAGCCATCTGCCCTGATGGAGGAGGAGGGTACTCACTTTGAGTGACGAAGAGAGGATGTCTCTATTGCAGAAGGCAGGCATCACTAACATTGCAATCGACTCTGTCCAAGTATTGGCCATAAAAGTCGGCATGGCTATTCCCTGGAACGGTTTGAGACAACTTAGACGGTAAAGCATTACACAAAAACTATAAAAATAACCTACATATGCATTACTTGTCCAGGTGGCTGAAAGCGTCAGGAGTATCTCTAGCTGGGGAGCAGCGGAATGCGCAACATTTGCAGGCAAATTGTGGGCGACAACTTGAAAGGAGAGATGGCTCTTTTTTCATTTCCTCATCCTTCTGGTGGTGAAGAGCTTAGGGGAGCTCCTCTGGTTTATATTCCAGATCTAGTTCAGAAGGTTGTTGACCTCTTGGAAGAGAATGAAAGGTTAATTAGGAGGTCGAGGCATAAACCTTGCAAAATAATTTTAACCCAATGCAGGACAGGACGGCTTACCTGGCATAATGGGGTCATCCCTGCCAGTGAGGTGTGGCTAAAAATAGGAGGGGACAAAGGAGGCGGTTCGTTCAAGATGAACTTTCAGATTGTAAATGTTCCAGCGCCTAACTCCGTTCACAACACCTGTGTGTTTTGCTGCTTTGAAGCGGGCGACACTGTTACCAACCTCCACATAGCACTTGATCGTTATAAAGATCAAGTTGCACATCTGCAAGGAATGAAATGGAGGTAGTAAAAGTTAATATCAAATGATTTAAAAAATGAACATTAAACCAACAGGCAATACACACTCAGGCTGTTCATGTGTGGAGACTACGAGTTCATTACTAGAATGTACGGGCTGTCAGGAGCAAGTGGTATGTGACTAAGTGCATGGGTACTAAACGAAGTGTACAAACATTGCACCTTTCTTATAGGATGCTACCCATGTTTGTATTGCTTGGCCCACCATCAGAACTTAGTAACACCTCTCTCAGTCAGAGGACCAGCTCCACCCAGAACATTTGAAACTATCAGTGCTGATCATCAGCACTACATTGCTTCAGGCGTTGGCAAGAAACAGGCACAACACTTCTATAACTGCATTTCAGAACCTATTTTCAACATCCCCATTTCACAAGTAAGTATAAATGAATTTGCCAAGAACTGTTTTGTATGATCATGCACATGCTCACACACACACATGCTAGGTATGCCCACCTGGTCTTCACATTACTTTGGGCATCTTTACCAAGATTTATGGGTTGCTTGAAGACGAGTGTCATACCCTTGACCTTGAGCTGGCTCTGCACTCAAGAGAGGATGCCCACTCCAGCTTCTCCAAATACAGTCATGAGCTACAAAGGCTTCGGATGCTACAAGCAGAGTTGGAGCAAGCCCAGAAGTCATACGATTTGTCGCAGCAAATCGCAACATATGTATCACTAGTTGTTGGGGAGAATGATCCAGTCACTGTGGATTTCTTCAAGCAATGTGAAGACAAGATGAAATCTCTCAAACAACTTGTAAGCCATGCATGCAGTATAAAATGTGTATTGACACACCAATCACACTAGAAAACAGATGTAGCCAACTGCACAGCCACAGTGAAGAAGGGATTTTCGATCAAAGACGGTCCCTTTGTTAAGGAGCTGGACTCTGCACTGCAGTCCATAGGAGTACATCGCCAGCAATATTTTGGAGGTGCCTTTGTGGGCAATCATGTACACAAGACTCTAAAGGTACTAAAAATTTAACTTTACAAGTAGTAATCATGCGACTTCCTCACTTTACAAGTAGTAATCATGCGACTTCTTCACGTTACAGCTATCTAACATCCAGACACTGTGCAAATCACTGGTTCAAACTGCACAAAAAAGATTGCCCCATTGCGTTGCAGAGCTACAACAGCGTACCGACATTCTGGTCAATACATTTTGCATGTTTGCTAGCTGCCACAACATATATGACCAAAATTTCATTGATGAGGCACAAACGTTTGCTCTAGGTGAGTATCATTTTTATGATTTCATTTGAACTCAAGACCATACATATAATTGATTTCTACAGAACAAGCCATTGAACAGTTCATGGCGTACTTCCGGAAGTCCTTCCCAGAGGCAACAGTCCCCATTAAGATGCATATCCTGGAGGATCATGCTACTACATGGGCTAATTCTACGCATGTTGGATTTGGCCTCCTAGGCGAACAGGGGGCTGAGTCCATCCATGCCAAGTTTACACGACTTGGCTTGGCATACACAGCAGTTACTGACAAAGTAAAGCATTTGCAGTGCATTCTCAAAGAACATTTAATAAGTGTTTCCCCACAAGTTTTAGCTGCCGTCCCCCCTCCACAAAAGAAGAAAAAAAAATTTAATCCTCACTCACATACGTCTTCAAACGGTGCACATCATTTATTGAGGTGTCTTCGTCATCATCCGTTAGCTAGGTGTACGGGTGTACGCATGGGCCATGCTATGCAGGCAGTTGACAACTAGCTGCAGCTCTAAACCCTTCAGAGAACAGGAAAACATGATACACGTAACTTTTTACCTTTCCATATGACCCTACCTTCTGCACCAGGGATAAGTACGCGCGAAATAACCAACAAAAATGGCGATTTTCAAAACGTTTGAACACCACTTCAGAAAATTCGGCGACACACGCCTTTAGTAGAAACAAGTACAACTATCTACATACCTTTCAGTTATCGTCGTTTTCTATCCCATCGATGTGCAGGAGAGGCACTATAGTCTTCAGAACGTATATAGGTCAGTACGCACTGAGATAAGTACCTCACTTCAAGACACAAAACTGACACCTTTTTGTGCGGTAAGACCACGTGATTTTATATGCCATATGAAGGTCAGAGGTGTTTCTTAACCACAGTATGGCTTATAGGTGTTTATTGTACAAGGTGTGCTTTGTGTATAGCGCATTCCAAAGGGCATTGGTTGTCCGGTTCGTTGCTATGCGAGAGCAAATCCATTTCAAAATTTTGGGGCGGAGGGCCTAATTTCCACGCGTTCAATGAGAGTAGACAGCCGTGCTCTCTAAGAAAAACATAAAAAATAAAAAAAGCCTCTTACGTGCCGACCCATGGAGACTTGTCCTCTACATGTATTCTCTTTACTTGTCTCAAGCAGTCCTATTGGGATATGATGTATGTACAAAGGACCAGTCCTATGGGACACTACAGTGTACGTGATGTGTACCTACATGTATGTCCCTCATGAGCTGTTCAATAGAATAGATCAAGAATACATGTGCAGAGAACACATTCAGTGTACCATCATTAGAGTGTTATTGTTTGTGCCACATGTATACATGTGTAACTGTAGTGTGTGTGTGTGTGTGTGTGTGTGTGTGTGTGTGTATGTGTGTGGATTTGTGTATGCTGTGGATAGGTTGCATGATTTAAGCGGAGAAACAGAGTCAGTGTATGCCAATGCCGTCAAGCAGCCAGGTAACCCAGGCCTTGTCAGGGTGAAGGCGTAAGTTGTGGTAAAAGTTAGAGTGTCATAGAGTGGTGTGAGTTGTAGAGTAGTGTGAGTTCGCTGGTGTGAGCTCACTGGTCGTACAGTGGTGTGAGCTCACTGATCGTAGAGTGGTGTGAGCTCGCTGGTTATAGAGTGGTGTGAGTTCCACTGGTCATAGAGTGGTGTGAGCTCGCTGGTTATAGAGTGGTGTGAGTTCCACTGGTCATAGAGTGGTGTGAGCTCGCTGGTCATAGAGTGGTGTGAGCTCACTGGTCGTAGAGTGGTGTGAGCTCGCTGGTCATAGAGTGGTGTGAGCTCACTGGTCGTAGAGTGGTGTGAGTTCCACTGGTCGTAGAGTGGTGTGAGCTCGCTGGTCATAGAGTGATGTGAGCTCACTGGTCGTAGAGTGGTGTGAGCTCGCTCATTGTAGAGTGGTATGAGCTCGCTGGTCGTAGAGTGGTGTGAGCTTGCTAGTCGTAGAATGGTGTGAGCTCGCTGGTCATAGAGTGGTGCGAGTTCCACTGGGTCATAGAGTGGTGTGAGTTCGCTGGTCGTAGAGTGGTGTGAGCTCGCTGGTCGTAGAGTGATGTGAGCTCGCTGGTCATAGAGCGGTGTGAATTCTGGTCGTAGAGTGGTGTGAGCTCGCTGGTCGTAGAGTGGTGTGAGTTTCCTGGTCGTAGAGTCGTGTGAGCTCGCTGTTTGTAGAATGATGTGAGCTCGCTGGTCGTACAGTGGTGTGAGCTTGCTGGTTATAGAGTGGTGTGAGTTCCACTGGTCATAGAGTGTTGTGAGCTCGCTGGTCATAGAGTGTTGTGAGCTCGCTGGTCGTAGAGTGGTGTGTGAGCTCGCTGGTCGTAGAGTGGTGTGAGCTCACTGGTTGTAGAGTGGTGTGAGGTCGCTGGTCATAGAGTGGTGTGAGCTCACTGGTCGTAGAGTGGTGTGAGTTCCACTGGTCGCAGAGTGGTGTGAGCTCGCTGGTCGTAGAGTGGTGTGAGCTCACTGGTCATAGAGTGGTGTGAGTTCGCTGGTCGTAGAGTGGTGTGAGCTCACTGGTCATAGAGTGGTGTGAGCTCACTGGTCGTAGAGTGGTGTGAGTTCCACTGGTCGTAGAGTGGTGTGAGCTCGCTGGTCATAGAGTGGTGTGAGCTCACTGGTTGTAGAGTGGTGTGAGCTTGCTGGTCATAGATAGAATGGTGTGAGCTCGCTGGTCATAGAGTGGTGCGAGTTCCACTGGTCATAGAGTGGTGTGAGCTCGCTGGTCATAGAGTCGTGTGAGCTCGCTATTTGTAGAATGATGTGAGCTCACTGGTCGTAGAGTGGTGTGAGCTTTCTGGTCATAGAGTGGTGTGTATTCGCTGGTCGTAGAGTGGTGTGAGCTCGCTGGTCGTAGAGTCGTGTGAGCTCGCTGTTTGTAGAATGATGTGAGCTCACTGGTCGTAGAGTGGTGTGAGCTCGCTGGTCACAGAGCGGTGTAAATTCTGGTCGTAGAGTGGTGTGAGCTCGCTGGTCGTAGAGTGGTGTGAGCTTGCTAGTCGTAGAATGGTGTGAGCTTGCCGGTCATAGAGTGGTGTGAGTTCGCTGGTCGTAGAGTGGTGTGAGCTCGCTGGTCATAGAGCAGTGTGAATTCTGGTCGTAGAGTGGTGTGAGCTCGCTGGTCGTAGAGTCGTGTGAGCTCGCTGTTTGTAGAATGATGTGAGCTCACTGGTCGTAGAGTGGTGTGAGCTCGCTCATTGTAGAGTGGTATGAGCTCGCTGGTCGTAGAGTGGTGTGAGTGTGAGCTTGCTAGTCATAGAATGGTGTGAGCTCGCTGGTCATAGAGTGGTGTGAGTTCGCTGGTCGTAGAGTGGTGTGAGCTCGCTGGTCATAGAGCAGTGTGAATTCTGGTCGTAGAGTGGTGTGAGCTCGCTGGTTGTAGAGTCGTGTGAGCTCGCTGTTTGTAGAATGATGTGAGCTGACTGGTCGTAGAGTGGTGTGAGCTCGCTCATTGTAGAGTGGTATGAGCTCGCTGGTCGTAGAGTGGTATGAGCTTGCTGGTCGTAGAGTGGTGTGAGCTCACTGGTTGTTGAGTGGTGTGAGCTCGCTGGTTGTAGAGTGGTGTGAGCTCGCTTGTCATAGAGTGGTGTGAGCTCGCTGGTCGTAGAGTGGTGTGAGCTCGCTGGTTGTAGAGTGGTGTGAGCTCGCTAGTCGTAGAATGGTGTGAGCTCGCTGGTCGTAGAGTGGTATGAGCTCGCTGGTCGTAGAGTGGTGTGAGCTCGCTTGTCATAGAGTGGTGTGAGCTCGCTTGTCATAGAGTGGTGTGAGCTCGCTGGTCGTATAGTGGTGTGAGCTTGCTGTTCGTAGAGTGGTGTGAGTTCACTGGGCATAAAGTGGTGTGAGTTCACTGGTCATAGAGTAGTGACTTAACTGGTCATAGAGTGGTGTGAACTCACTGGAGATCACGGGGCCACTGGTGCAGCACATGGCCAGGCCTTGGCAGAGTGCTCTCCACCACAGCCTGGGACCCAGCACCTGTGGGTGGCTCACTCCGTGTGTACCAGATGGTGGAGTAGGCCTGCTGGTGTGGTGGTGAGCCTGCTTGGAACTGGCAGTTGCCATGCATGAAAGGGCTGATGTGTGACACACCACACCAGCATGTCCTCCTTCAACACATCCCAGCGGAGGTTATGCAGCTTGTCCATAGCTGCAGCCTGCCAAAAGAACTGTCATACCTCAAGGCTGCTGCCATCGGGTGCGAAGAGTTGGCAGATGATGTGTTGGTACTTCACCAGCTCAAGAGCAGTTTGGGCGCAATCTGAATGCAATGTGTTCCAGGCTTCCATTCAGGAGCTGAGAACTGAGACCTGTCGCCTGGTGCTGCCCTTCTTAGCCACCTGGCAACTAGCAACCCGTCATCTAATAGGGGAAGGAGTTGGTCAACTGAGCCGTAGTCAAGGCTATGACTGGAGTGCTGCACAGATGAAATTACTTTTATATGGATGCGAACCTGTGAACATATCAACAACAGTTTGGGATGATTTTTGATTGGATAAGGGTTTTAGGGGTAAGACACCCTGCATTGAGCACTAATGCCAAGCTTAGGATTGGTTAGGATCATTCATTGAATGCATGTACAGTGGGCCAATCCGATATGTCGCCACATAGCTATGTACGTGTGAGGGCTCTATGTCATGTATGAAGAGGGAAACTCAGCCTGCACAGAGAGGAGTTGTTATAAGGAATGCTTCTACAGGCAACAATGCCAAGGATTAAACTAAGAGAGTACAGAAGCTCAGTACATAAGCCCCCTCAAAAATGCACACAGTTAAATGGTAGAATGCACATGCATGTGGTGTGAGAGTGTGTCATCATCGTCAGACTGGTTTATTGTGTGTCACATGTACTGTATTCGTGAGTGTTTTGCATAAGAATATTTCATACGATGGTGTACAATAACATATAATCATGTTGGAGCGATCCCTCATGCGGACGAGCAAAGCAGCCCCTTTTATTGCCTGCTTTGATAGTTCTTTTTTGTTACGATACTCAACGATATTGTTCTTTAAACCTGCCTTGTATATTTCCAAACTCAAGTAGGAGGTCTGGTATCGGGTGATCACACACTGTGCAAAAAACCTAGTATACGCTACTGTACGTTTACCACCAATATACCAAGGTCAGTGCATATTTCAAATATCCCCAGGTATACTTCATGAATCCACGGGCAACAATTATTCATAGCGCATATTCATAACACGGTCCAACAATGAATTTATGCAACTCATGCACGTGAGTATTATCGTTATTATTTCAGGCGCGTGTGAATTCAAATGGATTCTTTCCTGCTGGAATGTCTCATGCAAAGGTGAGATTGAGCGTAGATCATAAGACTCAATGCTATGTAATATAAACGGACTCAAACGTTCACATGTTGAACTTCAGGCGTTGGTAGTATTTTAATATCACAATAGCTTACCAAATGATAGAAACTTTGGACAAGGACCTAGTGGTCTGTAGGCCCTACGCCAAAGTTATGTGTTAACACGTGCAGTTAGGTTTATATTATAGGAGGCCATGTTCGATCACATTTTTTAACCCACGCCAGAGAGCTTATGTTAACGAGTATTGGTCCAGGACCATATGGCCCAGTCTGGTGGTGAACTGTAGTGTACAACACTGGAGTTGAACAAGCATGTTGAATTTACAGCCTCTCATGCCATGCATCAAAGCAGGTTGCAGACAAGATGTTCCTTGGACTTTCCATGCAGTACACCTCGAGTCATAAGACTCACATGGACAGGTGAGTAGTACAATTCAATTTGTAGCACACTTGCCCCATTCACCACCATAACTTGAGGACAAGATGTTCCTTAAGCTTTTCATGTACATGTAGTGACGACACCTTTTCTCCTCAAAGGGGTCATTGGATTCACGTGACCTTGGAGGGCGTGCATGGCACTTGACAGGTGAGTTGTACAATTCAATTTGTAGCACACTGGTCCCGTTCACCACCATAACTTGGGGACAAGATGTTCCTTAAGCTTTTCTTGCAGTGACACCTTTCACCTCATAGGGGTCATTGGATTCACGTGACCTTGAGCAACACTCTCATCACACACTGGGAATCTCCATGGAAGTCTATAACCCCTGTTCTGTCATTGCCATGGATTCTTTTGCAAAGAAGCATTTGTTTTCACCACAAACATTGACTTTTTTTGTACACTATCATTTTGCTTTTTGCAATGACATATCGATTGGAGGAGTAATGCTTAACATAACATCACCAGCATTCTGTCAATGGATCGTCATTACTTCCTATAGATCGCTAGGCATACATCAAATGATTAATAGTCATTGCAATGAGAGTGTTACGGTCAACAAACTTTTCAAGTGTACCAGCTAGCTACATATAGATCTCCAATTAATGCTCTGTGTAATGATTAGTTTTTAAAAATAACTATTATGTTTGTCAATTAATAGAGCTACTCACCACGTGGCATATTTTCGATTGATGTCGTGCGTGTAAGGAAAGAAAGGAACTGTCTATGGTTAGTTGGTTGCAATTGCAAAATGCAACGATTGTGTTTCATCCAACAGATTCTCATTGCTGTGTTGACTTCAATCTTATCTCGAGGTCGTAGCTAGTTTGTGTCGTTTTTCCCTACCATGTTTTCCGTAGCACAGCCCCATGCAACTTGTGGTAAATTTCAGACACATGCACGCACACACATGCACGCACACACACACGCACGCACACACACACACACACACACACACACACACTCACAAACACACACACACACACACACACACACACACACACACACACACACACACACACACACACACACACACACACACACACACACACACACACACACACACACACACACACACACACACACACACACACACACACACACACCAGGATCTTTCACTGCAGCGTACTTCTTTGTGACCGCGCCGTTACCATGGCTTCCAGAACGGCTTTTCGTTCGCACAAGTAAGTCTCTCTTGTTTTTCCCCCCCTCGAGTCATGATTAGAGACGTCATAAAAAGGTCAGCAAAATCGGATACGGCGCGGGTAAGAGATTGTGTTTTGATTCACAATTGCTGCTAATCTGTGTCTTTTCTTATATGTAAATAAAAGAGTGGAGTTGGAGCGTAAAAAGGTAAACGCTTCGCTAGGCTTTCTTTACCCCTTTTTCTATACTCTCAGCTAAGAGTCTGAGAGATCAAGGTGGTGTCAAGCGCAAGAAATCCCGCTAACTGCGTAGGCTAGCTGAGTGCATTTTAATTTTTACGGATGACCTTTTTTTTTGCTATAGCTGTTATGAGGGGAAGCAGTTTGAAGCGCTGGCCAGCACGACGCGCAACTCTCCCGTTGTCGCGTTGCAATGGATTGCTGAGCAACTCGTGCAGCGAGTTGAAGAGCCAGCAGTGGAGTCTTTCCTCGATAGCTGCAGAGTTTGAACGTTGAATATTGATTGTTGTACGTGTATGTTTTTGATTGTAGTAAATTAAGAATCCAACTAGTATACCATGAACAGAATCGGAGTGCGTACCCAGCACCGTATATGGTGCAAAGTGTCACAAAGTGGTATACGAAGACATTGTTTTGTGAATCCTTCTAAGCGCACGTGATGCGGTTGAGGATACTCGAAATATGCACAGTGTGAAACTGGTTCATTCCGCAAGTGGGATTCTTGATGCGTAAACTCGAAATATACGCAAAATATCCGATAGCGTATATCCAGTTTTTTGCACAGTGACAGTTAGTGTATCGTTTGATCGGTTATTCCCTGCTAGGCAGGCGCCTTTAATACTGTTGCAAAACGTTCAATTGCGCGCGTTAATACATACTGGGTGGCAGTCGAATACCCGGGTCTGCTTGTTAGTTATAGGCTAGTGATGTGTATTTACCTCATACGGCCGTGGGAGAAATGTCGCAGATGCCATGCACTACATGTACTTACACCAATTCAAGCAGCTGGCCAGTTGTACAACTTGAAACGTAAACAGCGCACAATACTAACCGTGGGGAAATTTTATCCCGGTGTCAGAGGCATAAATGACTCCCCCAGTCATTAACGCCTAAGGCATATTTGACTCCCCAGCTGGAATTCTAAGAACCAATTTTTTTTAGGTGCGCTTAAAGAGAGCTACTATTGCGGATGGTGTGGAGACGTATCTACGTAGTAGCCAGTACCCCAAGGGCATGACAAAGGGAGAGAAGGCGAATTTAAGACGTAAGTGTAAAAATAATTTCATGTTTGAAACAGAAATGTTATACTACAAGAAAGATGGTATCGACGAGGCATCAGATTTGCGTGCGATCAGACGATGAATAAAGGCGGATACTGGAGTCATGCCATTCTGGAATAGAAGGTATGTACGTATAAACTTTATAACTTTTCAGTGTCCATGGATTGGGCTGTAGGGTGCCATCTAGGCAGAGGTAAAACAATTCAGAAGGTTTCAAGTCGTTTTTATTGGCGAAATAATTCAAAAAGTGGAAATGAAAATCAAGAAGGCACAGGTAAGGGACAAACTTTACTATGACAAAAAACATTTACATAATTATTTTTTAATGTCATATTTTAGAAAACACTATATACTGGATCGATGAAATGTGTTGTTCAATCAATGTAGCCAGTGGTATATCATTTCAGATGTGCGAACATCAAGCAAAAAATGTATTCCTGACACATGTTCAAGTTGCACAATCTATGATCAATGTATATCAGTATCAGTGTGTGTGTGTGTGTGTGTGTGTGTGTGTGTTTTGCAGTACAAGTGCAATCAAGCGTGTTCTTACCTTCTACATATTATATAATATAGTACAGATGCCACCCAAGTATGCACGAGCAGGCGTCATATATGCCTAGTCGCCACAGACTGGAGAGTCATATATGCCTAGGTGTAATTGACTGGGAGTTAATTAAGCCTAGGCTACAATAACTCCCAGGAGTCATTTGCATCAGGGGGGAGTCAATTATGCCTAGGCACTTATGAGCCTAGGTGTCAATGACTGCATGGGGAGTCAATTATGCCTACAAGTAGGCGTAATTGACCATGTGGGAGTCATATATGCCTAGGTGTCAATGACTGGGGAGTCAATTAATACGGTGAAAGAAGTCATTATCGCCTGCGACACCGATTTTAATATACGATCATACTCACAGAAAATCGTGACCTTGTCGCGATTTGAATATAACTATCTCTTCAAGGGCTAAGGAAAGCTCATTATAGAACTTTGCCGCCTGGAGGTTTCGGTTTCCCGATCAAAATGGCCATGTACGCGAGCACGTTGTGCGTGCGTTAAGAGCGAGAGGAGAGAGAGAGAGAGAGAGCGAGAGAGATGGTGAGAGACGGAAGATGGAGATTGGGGAGAGAGAGAGGAGAGAGAGAGTAGAGCGAGCAGTTTGTAGATGAGAGAGAGAGAGCGATGAGATGAAGAGCAGAGAGAGAGGAGAGAGAGAGAGAGAGAGAGAGAGAGATTGAGAGAGAGGAGAGAGAGAGAGAGAGACGATTGGACACAGAAAGGAGCGATCACGCTTTAATTATTTAATTAATTATAAGTTTATAACCCTCTGAACGCCTAGTGCATATATACATGCATGCTCACAAAACGAGAATTATCTGCCTCACCATTCATGCAGTGCTGTGTGTTGTATTATGTTGATCAAAATCACTTTGAACATGAATACAAGTCTAATACTGACATGCATGTAACCCCACAGTCATACAAATGTTTGAACATATGTGGTCCCAGTTTATAAGCCTATTTTGTGTGTCCATTATAACCCGCTGGTTTTTTGTTGCAACAACCCATAATACGAACTGGCAAAAGGGAGAAGGGGGGGGGGGGGGGGGGGTGTGTGTGTGTGCAGGCATGATATACTACACTGATCTGGGCTACGCATTCTTGTTCCTGAAGTGATGCATTAGTGAAGTGAGGTCGTCTGAATAATGGGGTTCTTTAGCCAGTATGAGAAGAAACATACGTATAAGGTTACAAGTGCAGCAAGCATATGCATGCATCATAGAGTTGTGACTTATCAACACAAGGATGTAGCCTAGGTTTTTCAATTTCTTCGTATTCTAGTAGTCTCTACACATTGCACTGAGAATCGGAGTATCTGCCCTGGAGTTGTAAGGCTCTGAATTTTTAATTAGCATATAAATTCTAAGCGTAACATTTCTATTGCGCGTACTGGAACTTTTATACTATAATATGCGACTATGCGTTAGGTCCCATTTCGCCGAAACGATCCCGGGTCTTAAGTGTGGAGTGATGAACTATGGACACATTATTATGCATATTATGTTGTAATAATGCACGTGATGTACGGTGATTATTAATTAGAGTTTCGACTATCACGCTACATGGTGGCAGCTTACTGGGATTGAAACGTGAACGACTTTCCTTGTTATTGTGCGTGTAAACATGGCTACATATCAACTACCGGCTGTTGAGTGCTTCGATTTTGGGAAACCGGGAGACTGGCCTAGTTGGGTTCGCAGATTTGAGCGATTCCGCGGGAAGCATCGGGTCTGAAAGAAAAGGAAGAAGAGGCGCAAGTTAGTGCTCTAATCTATATGATGGGAGACAAGGCAGAGGACATTTTACGCTCTTTTGGTCTGAAGGATGAAGACAAAAAGAAGTACAAGGTAGTGCGAGATCGATATGAAGCTTAAGAAGCGGAATGTCATTTACGAGCGCGCCAAGTTTAACTTACGGAAACAGGAGGATGGAGAACCTGTGGATGACTTTGTCACAACTTTGTATTCCTTGGCCCAGTATTGCAACTTTGGAGACCTTCATGATGAAATGATCAGAGATCGACTGGTGGTAGGTCTTAGGGATGCAAACCTTTCTGAAAAGTTGCAGCTGGATTCAGAGCTTACTCTGGAGAAGGCCATTGCCATGGCACGCCAGTCTGAAAGTGTAAAGCTACAGCAAGCTACAGTAAGGGGAGAACAGAAGATTGTCAATGTGGAGTTGGAAGCTGTATCAGTCAAACAACGTTTATCAAAACTGCAAACTCAAAGTGGGGGAACTGAGTCCCCATCTGGTAAGAAGTGTTTTAGGTGTGGGCAATTTCCACCCCATGCCTTCCACCAGCGCCGGATTTAGACAGTCGTGGGCCCTGGGCAATTATACTTGGTGGCCCCCCCCCCCCCCCCCCACTATTTAACCCATCAGACATGCATACTGAAATAATACACAATTAATGTAACAATTACACAAACACTTCATACACTTGCAGGCAATGGACTGGTAGTATCACACACAATATGAAATTAGGAAGTTTAGGAACGTAATCTATTTCTGAAAACAGCGTTTCCTAGACTTTGCATTAGCAAATTCATTTATCACATCTGAATAATCTAGTTGTTTGGTTATATCAGATTCTATACTCATTATTGCAAGATAGTTCAGACGATCTTCGCTCATAGTTGTTCTTAATTTGTTTTTTAAAAGTGCCAATCGAGAGAATGACCTTTCACCAGAACAGTTGGTGCACATCAGTGAAAGGTAAATTCGCAAAGCAGTTGTGACATTTGGAAAAGTGGAGATCACATTTGTTTTCAAAATTGTACTTAGCATCTGCTGAGCATTGTTTTTTTCTTTTCCAATAAATTCTATGAAATGCATCATTTCATTTGGGAAAGAATCATCTACATCTGACCCATAAACAGACACAAAGGCTTTTGATTCCTCTTCAACTGCAGCCACTGACATGTCATGAAATTCAGTCAGGAATCTAAATCGTAAGTTTACTATTAAGTAGGCAGCAGTCCTTTCTTTACACTCTGTAATCAAAGTGTCAATTATTCTGAAGAATGTCTCTACTCGAAATTTATCCCTTCCATGCAGCGTAGTAGAATTGATGTCCTGATGCTGTGCTGTTTGTCGCCTTTTGCGCTGGTTTACATCTTTATATATTTTGACATGTGCTACATCTATTGCTCGTCTTTCAAACTCATCAAATTTAGACCTAAGAGATATAAGAAAGGTGCTCAAAGCCTCCAGTAATGTTACAACTGTTCCAAGTTCAATTTCTTCAGCTTGAACAGACTTATTGGTTTTGTTAAACCTCTCTAGAACTGTATTCCACAAATCCGTTAATAATACTGTTTCTAAATGATCCATTCCTTCACTATATACTTTAGCTAAATGCATGCCATCAGGCTGCTGGTGCTCAGAATCGTCACTTAGAGCATCAAGTGCATTCTGTATTTCAAAATACCCATTTTGAAAAGCCTTTGTTGCATCATGCCTTGCAGACCATCTGGTATCAGAAAGCCTTTTTACAACAATTCCCTTCTTTCCTATATATTGGTGCAAAATGTCCCACCTGTAAGTGGAGGATGAAAAAAAGTTATAGATTCCCGTCAAAGTACCAAAAAATGAGATGGCTTCAATGCAGCAGTCAGCTGCCTTGTTTCCAACTAAATTCAGAGAATGACCAGCACAAGGAATGTATATTGCATGGGGATTTTCAGAGCTCAGCAACGTTTGCACTCCTTTGTATATTCCGGACATATTTGATGCATTGTCATAAGACTGTCCTCTACAGTTAGAAAAATCAATACTGTGTTCTTCACAAAACAACAAAACTACATCAGCAAGACTTCTCCCTGTATGACTGGTGATGGGAATGAAACTTAAGAAGCGTTCAACTGGTGTTCCGTTTAGGTCAACAAAACGAATTATGATAGTAAGTTGGTCAATTTTAGCCAAATCTGGTGTGCTATCAATACTTATAGAAAAATATTTTGCTTTCCTTATATCTTCAAGAATAACATGCAATACTTTCTTCCCCATTAGTTGGACTATTTCTTCGCAAATGGTTGAAGACAAATATGATGGAGTCCCACTTCCTGCATTTCCAAATCTAGCTATGTGATCAGACAGAAATGGATCAAAATTAGAAATAAGTTCTAAAATTCCAAGATAATTTCCATTGTGTTGTGATCCAAAGATCTCATTGTCCCCACGGAAAGCGAGTCCACGTTCAGATAGGAAAGTGATTACATGCACAACACGCTTCAATACATTGCGCCAATATTTCACTTCATTATCAAACTGAATTTGCAAAGACGAGTCAATTCTTTCAATATTCTTCCTTCTGCTACAGAATGCAAGCATAGCAGATGTATGTTCTGATGAGTGCTCGTGTTCACTCAGTCTGACACCTGCATGCTTCCAGTCATCAAATCCCTTATCAGCCAATGCAGATTTACTTTTACCAAATAGCTTGCACACGAAACAGAACAAGCATCCTATGGATGGGGAATAGATCAACCACTCTCTACTCACTGTGTCACCATTTTGAAGAATACGTTTGAACATATTCTCAGTAACCATACGGCTTAGGCCACCAGCATCCTTTCTTTTGGAAGCAGTATACCTTCCATCATTGTTGTGGCATCTTGTGGGCCCATGCAGCGCCCAATACTCTCGAAGGTTATCAGTAACTGTCCACTTTGCTGGATCATTGACAGTGTTGGCCGTGGCTGTAGTTTCTAAGGAGTATGATTGTGATGATTGGCTGCTGGAACAAGAAGTATCACAAGAATGAACGCTAATGCATACGTCCAAGTGGCGCCTGCAGCATTGAAATTGGTACGCATTCATCGATTGGTCCGTTTGGTCGTGACGATTGGCTGCTGGAACAAGGATCAGAAGATGTTGGCAGCATGGTTGCACTTGGTTCCGTTTCATTCATACTGTCATGCACGTTGTCGACTACGTCTACGCACTGATGTTCTGCCACTGCGGTTTCGAGGTTACCAGCCTGGACTCCCTGGAGGGTACTGTGGTTTGGCTCATTTTGAACATGAAATCCAAAGGACAAAAGCCTTGGCAGTTTGCTTTGTAGCTTATTCCATTCATCAAGTTGTTCTTTCCGCTTCTTTCGTTTCGATGCTCCACTTCGCGCACTTCTATTCTCGGTCTCTTGCTCCGGCTCCATATGCATGTTAATTCGCTCAATTAACACTAATTAGTAATTTTAGTATGAGTTATTATAAACCAAAAAAACATGAATATCATTATTATGAGAACGGTGGGGCCCCCTCAAAAAGCCGTGGGCCCTGGGCAGCCGCCCCGTTTGCCCCCCCCCCCCTAAATCCGGCACTGCCTTCCACCAATGCCCAGCTAGAAATATCATTTGCCATCGCTGTGGTAAACGGGGGCATTTTCACTCTCACTGTCAAACTCCTTCTACAGATATTAGTACAGTTATTAAGCAGAGTGGCACTGGTTTTGTTTGTATTTTAGATGCTGGGGGGGAAAGACCCTGGTTTGTCACTCTTCAGCTTCAAGGCATAAGTGTGCGCTTCAAAATAGACACAGGGGCAGATGTTACAGTTATTCCAGAGTCAGTGTTTAAGAGAATAAAGAATGCAAATCTGATGCATAGTGATAAGATACAGTGTGGTCCTGCCAGAAATGCTCTTCATGTTATTGGGCAGTTTAATGCTACATTGAAGCACCGTGGTGGGATTACTAGTGAGGAAGTGTATGTAGTACGAGGCTTGCAAACACCTTTAATTGGGCTTCCAGCAATTAAAGCTTTGGGATTGGTTGTACGAGTGTGTGCTACTGAATCAGGGGACTATGCCACAAGAATACTCAATAGTTATCCTGATTTGTTTACTGGCCTTGGTACTCTGGGTGAAGAGTACAAGATATGTCTAAGGCCACATGCACAACCTTTTGCACTTTATACTCCACGGAGAGTTGCCCTCCCACTCATGAATGCTGTGAAAGAAGAGTTAGAGAGAATGGTAGAGTTGGGAGTGATTAGGCCAGTACAAGAAGCGACAGAGTGGTGTGCAGGCATGGTTGTGGTTCCCAAAGCGGATGGCAAGATACGTATATGTGTGGATTTCACTAAACTGAATGAAAGTGTATGTAGAGAGCTACGCATGTTGCCTTGTGTGGAGCAAATATTAGCGCAGCTTAGTGGAGCCAAGGTGTTTTCTAAATTGGATGCAAACTCTGGCTTTTGGCAAATCAAGTTGTCAGAGTCATCGTCTCCACTTACAACTTTCATAACTCCATTTGGGAGATTTTGCTTTCAAAGACTTCCATTTGGGATCACTTCTGCACCAGAGATATTCCAGAAGCGAATGTCTGAAATTCTTCTAGGTCTTGATGGAGTTGTGTGTATGATGGACGATGTCTTGATTTTTGGGCCAAACCAAGACATCCATGACATGAGACTAAAAGCTGTGTTGCAGAGGGTCAAGTCTGCTGGGGTTACACTAAATAGAGACAAATGTGTATTCTCTCAGAGCAGTGTGAAATTCCTGGGACAAATTGTAGATGCACACGGTGTGAGGCCGGATCCAAATAAAGTGACTGCCATCAGAGGGATGGCTGCACCGATGAACACAACAGAACTTAGACGATATCTTGGGATGATTAATCAACTTAGTAAATTCACTCCTAATATAGCGGAGCTCACCAAGCCACTTCGAGAGTTGCTGAGTAAAAAGAACGAGTGGACATGGAATGAAATCCATCAGAAAGCATTCTCTAAGCTGAAGGACGAAGTCAGTACACAACCTGTTTTAGCTTTGTACTCTCCCAAGTTAGATACTATTGTGTCAGCGGATGCCTCTTCATATGGCATTGGTGCTGTGCTGCTCCAGAGACAGCTTGATGGATCTGTAAAACCAGTCTCATATGCCTCTAGATCCTTAACTCCAACTGAACAGAAGTACGCTCAGATTGAGAAGGAGGCTTTGGGTGTGACATGGGCCTGTGAGCGCTTCAGGGATTTTCTTACAGGACTTCAATTTCAAATCGAGACGGACCATAAACCTCTTGTACCACTCCTGGGGTCGAAGAACGTTGAGGATTTGCCATTAAGGGTTCAGCGTTTTCGACTAAGATTGATGAGATTTAAGTACACAATTTCACATATACCAGGAAAAGAGTTGGTCATTGCCGATACATTGTCACGAGCTCCAAGTAATGAAGTATATCAGGAAGAGAAAGAGTTTAGAGCAGAAATTCAAGCTTATGTTGACTTGGTAGTTAGGAATATACCCACTTCTGAACCAAAGATGCTGGAAATAAAACAAGCACAGCAGAAGGATGAAATATGTCAAAAGGTCATTCAATACTGCCAAGAAGGTTGGCCTGATAAGAGTCTTGTGAAGGGTGAATGGAAGCAATTTTTCCACGTCGCATCAGAACTTTCCGTTGAAGATGGCTTGTTGTTGAGAGGGAATCGGATAGTGATACCGATGGCTCTACGTGCACCAGTTTTGAATAGATTGCATGAGGGACACTTGGGAATCAACAAATGCAGGGATCGTGCAAGGAAATCAGTGTGGTGGCCTGGTCTAAACAGGGAATTGGAAGTAAAGATTAGTAAGTGTACCAAGTGTATCAAATCACATTCTCAGAAGCCAGAACCTTTGATGATGTCAATGCTACCTGACTTGCCTTGGCAGAAAGTTGCAACTGACCTGTTCAGTTGGAAAGGTTCACAATATCTTCTCATCATTGATTATTTTTCTCGATATGTGGAGCTCTCCAAACTTTCTGCAACTACATCTCAGGATGTAATCAACCACATGAAATCTATTTTTGCAAGGCACGGAATTCCAAATGAAGTGGTCTCGGACAATGGTCCTCAGTTTTCATCAAATGTATTTCACTCTTTTGCTGGTGAGTGGTGAATATGGATTTGTTCACACCACCAGCAGCCCTAGGTACCCTCAAGGAAATGGTGAAGCCGAACGGGCGGTGAGAACTATTAAAAATATCCTTGACAAAGCAAAAGACCCATACCTTGGTCTTCTTGCATATCGTTCCACTCCACTCCGTAATGGGTACAGTCCATCTGAACTTTTGATGAATAGGAGATTGAGGACCACAGTTCCTACTTTGGGGTATAATTTGCATCCATCAGTACCTAACTATGCACAGCTCAGAGCAATGGAGCAAAAAGATAAACAGAAACAGAAGACTGATTTTGATAGACGTCATGCCAGTCGATCTCTTCAACAATTGATGCCAGGTGATCAAGTGTGGATTGATGACCAAAATTTGAGAGGATCTGTAGTAAAGGAATACTCCCCAAGATCTTATTTGGTTGACACTGAAAGGGGTATACTGCGGAGGAACAGACGACAGCTGAAATTTCTCCCGGGGGTAAAGGATCATAGCCATTCAGCCATAATACACAATGGTGGAGGTGTGAGCAGTACTGATCCAGTGCCCCATAATGTTGTCATCCTCCGAGATGAGGAAGAAACACCGAGGGAGCAGCAGGAAGCAGCAGTAGACCCACAAGAACAGGAAAGAACATTACAAGTGCCGGAAGAATCAGTTGAATCACATGAACAAGAAGAAGCGGTTGGACAACAAGAACTAGAGGGAATAGTTGAACCACAAGTGCAAGGGCATGAATCAGAAGGGCAATATGAGGCTCCAAATAACAATAATCCCAATGCATCTGGTTCTCATAAGCAACAGGAATTAGTTCAACCAAGACCAGTCATTACAAGGAGTGGTCGTGTATCTAAACCACCAAATAGGCTCTAGAAAAGGGAGATGTAGAGTGATGAACTATGGACACATTATTATGCCTATTATGTTGTAATAATGCACGTGATGTACGGTGATTATTAATTAGAGTTTCGACTATCACGCTACATTAAGCTATAGTGATGACGTACATCGTGAGCACAAACCTTCGAAACAAGTGCCCTCCACTAGCAAACATACACTCTGGCGAGTCGTGTTCAAAGTCGCCATATCTGACCGACCGCCGTCTGCCAGACATGCGCATCCTAGTTCTTTAAGGCACGGTATTGGTAGGGAATATTTTGCTGACACTAGCAATTCCATCACCTCCGCATTGCGCCTGTACAAGCAACACGAACGTGTGAGTTGTACACGTACAACCTTGAAGTGTAAACAACACCGAAGCAAGCAGTGATGAATAAGCTCCGGCGTGCCGTCTATAAAATTATTATTTGAAAAAGAATATTGCATAGTTAGCTGTGTATAAGCCGCGCAATAGCGCAGAGACATCTGGAAAGGAAACTCGTAGCTATTTGTATGTGAGTTTGAGTCAACACTCGTGTTATGATGTTAGGCCTTGCATCAAAACTGCATACATTTCACTCTAGTGTCTCAAAACGTCCCTCACGGGAGCAATGATTGGTCAAATTTCAGTGACAATCTTCGTCGTCTTCGCTCTATGGAAGTCAGATGGCTACTGTATCGCCCCCCGGGGAACGACTATGTCCTATGGTGGACAGTTGTGTGTGGACATCAACGAGTATGCTGAAAATCTAACAGCGTACCCCCAACGAGACTCCATCGTCTACATAATGGGAGGAACGCATTTGCTCTATTCGAAACTGGTGATTCAAAACACATCAAACATTTCTTTAGTGGGAGTTGGCGGATACGCTGATAGAGTACTGCACCGTCCAGCTGGTCCGACGCTGCAGTACTCTGAGCCTCTTAGCAGAATACAGTGCGCGTCTTCTGTGTCTGGACTCGAAGCGAGCAATGTTGATGACGTCACAATTGCTAACATTACCTTTAGTGACTGCGGGTCAACCAACACTTCTGCCATCTATTTGGCCGCCGTGCAAAATATTGAGATATACGGTATCTCATTACAGAATGCCCATGGATTTGGGGTACTGCAGGTTAACTCTGATTCCATGAGGATAACGAACTCCTCTTTCGTGAACATTGATGGTACCGCATTGGTCTGTTCAGATAGCACTTTCACCGCGGTTGTCAGCACATTTTTCTTTAACGTCAGCTATGGTGTAGCAACGAGCTATGGTGCAATGGAAATAGAGAGTTGCTCTTTTGTGTACTGTGGATGCGGGGTTAGTTTGGCGAGCAGTAATGCCAAGTTGAGCTTGACGGGGTCTGCGTTCAGCCTGAGTGACGTGGGCATCAGTGCACGTGCCGCAGATGGCGCACCGCATCCAAATACGGCCCAATTAATTCTCGACCATTGTGACTTGGATGGAATGAAAACAGCTGGACTCGCTTTGAACAACATCGCCACACTAGTAACACACAGCACTATGAACAACTCCATCGTATGCATCATAGGCAACAACAGTGTCATTCAATTGAACGATATCATTTTCAGTGACTCTATGTATGGTATTACAGCTGATGATTCAGCCATTGAACTGGCTTTGTGCCGCTTCAACACAGTCAGTTGGGCTGTACAAGCAACACGGTCATACTTATATTTTGGGCAATCATCATTTGTTAACTACAGGCTCGCCGGAAGGTTCCTATACTCCTACATCGTAATTGAGGACTCCACTTTTCTCAGCGGCTCTTTTGTCGAAGGCAGAGAATCGAGCGTTGTAGCCTCTGAAAGTTATCTGGTTATGTCAGGAAACGTAAGCTTCTTGAACGGATGCTCGGCGGGATACGGTGGAGCAATTCATCTCTCTGATACCACCATCGCACTGAAGGCACCTGTTATAGTGTCGTTCACTAATAACAGCGCCATGTTCGGTGGTGGAGCTGTGTACGAGGAGCACCAACACGCGCAGAGTTACTGCGGCTTCTTCAGACTTTTAGATCCAGGTGGCAGTTTCCAAAATCCCTTTATACATCTGCGTTTCCAAGACAACGAAGCCCAGGAGACGGGTGACGATGTGTACGCAAGTTTGGATTGTGCATACAAATTCGATCCTAGCGAGATTCCATACTACTATGTACACAATCGGACAAACACGGATATCCTCCGGGCATTAGCTTCACCGTCAAACATCGATATCGCAGCTGATCCACTAATTGTCTGCTATACCTACGAGGGTGCGCCGCAACAGTGCTCACATAACCAAACGTCGCCGGAGCAAATGACGCTTTACCCGGGACAGAGTAAGATGCTCATAATACTTACACTGGACGAATATGGGGGTACCACCCCCTCAGTCGTCTTCTTCGTTGATGGCGATGGCCAGTACTACGATACCTGGAGAACGGGAACCAGCTACTCGTATCCGCTCGGATACGAGCTATCTAATAACATATCTTTGAGAATCATACCGCAGGCTCTTTTCAGAGTCGGTATGGATAGCGGTATAAAAGTATTACGCATCTCCGTGGTAGTAAATCCTTGCCCTGTCGGATTTTCACTCAACGAATCGGGTTACACCTGTGTTTGTAACAGTTTTTTACACTCGTTACCTAGCGTCACGTGCGAAATTAAGGAAGTGGCAATTCACAAGTTACGCTTCAGTTGGATAGGGTACTCCTCACGTGGGGCCCTTTCGTATTACGAACAGTGTCCGCTAGATTACTGCCGTGACTCTCATTTAGTGAATCTTTCCGATCCAGACGAACAGTGTAACAACGACCACTCAGGAACCCTATGCGGGGGGTGCAAGAGCGGGCTAAGTCACGTGTTTGGACAGTCGCTTTGCAGAGAATGTTCCAATCTATATCTTCTACTGCTTATCCCTTTTGCCGTTATGGGCGTGGCCTTAGTTGCGCTTATTTTCTGTTTCAACCTTACGGTATCCAGCGGGACAATTAATGGTTTCATCTATTACGCCAATATCGTCAAGATTAATGATGCGTTGTTTCAACCACTGACGGACTCCAATGTGTTCATAAAAATCCTGTCCATCTTCATCTCTTGGTTGAACCTCGACTTTGGGATCGTCACGTGTTTCTACAACGGCATGGACATTTACGGCAAAACGGCGCTTCAGTTTGCGTTTCCCGCTTACATCCTCTGTATCGTGTGTCTAACGATTCTGGCGGGCAGATATTCGAGACGAGTGTCCAGACTTCTGAGCGGACAAAACATGGTTCCTGTGATAGCCACCCTTGTACTGATATGCTATGCAAAGGTTTTCAAAACCGCCATAGCCATCCTGTCGTACGCTTCAGTTACAGTGGAAGGCAATAACACGACACAGGACGTGGAAGTAGTGTGGAGGCACAATGGTAACATTCGGTACGGCGAGGTGTGGCACTGGCCGCTCATTTTGGTTGCCGTAGCAATGATCGCTCTATTCATTATTCCGTATACTCTTCTTCTACTTTTGACCCCCGTTCTTCAGACCAAATCGGAATTGAAAGCCTTCGGCTGGGTAAAAAAATTGAAACCTTTCATCGACAGTTATGAGGGACCTTACGTGAATAGGCACAGATTCTGGACAGGCATTTTGCTGCTGGCGCGAGCGATAATTTACTCAGTAAACACGAACGTGCAGCTGACGTCTAAAAGTACTGACCTAATGGTCGTGATCAGCATCACGGTAGGGCTGATGGTCTATTTGGCTCGCTTTGGTGTGTACAAGAAATGGCAGTACACCTTGCTTGAGATGTTCCTATGCGCTGACCTCTCACTCTTGTGTCTGATCGCGTTGTCCTTCGAGTCGTACGAGGAGAGCGGCTCGAGCGCCTTGTCATTGAGCTCGTTGCACTCGGCATACGCCGTTTTAGTGGGGATCGCATTCATCTGCTTCTTGGCAGTGCTAGGCATTCAGACCTACCTCTTTGTGAAGCGGCTAAGGACAAAACAAGGAGCGGAGCATCAGCCGAAGCAACCACAAGAGTATATGATGCTCGATGTGATTTCAAAACCCGCGCGAAGCCTAGAGGTGAGTGCAACAGAATATGAACCAAGGTACCTTCGAGAGTCACTGATTGAAGCATCGAGTATAAACAGGTCTGAACACAGCTAGGCCCGCACGGCTGATTCCGGGAATCAGGGCATGACATAATCCGCAAGCTGGTTTATTCTGCGTGTTTTGTTTTCTCTCTGCTGAATACAAATATGTAAGCGTATGCAGTACATGTATAATTATTACAGCGAGTGTTAGTTTTATCATAGATTATATAATCTATGGTTTTATTAATCAGTACATTGCATGCTGATGATACCAGTGGCGGATACGGGGGGGGGGTCGGTGGTGTCCGGACCCCCCCCCCCCCCCCCCCCCACGGCTGTTTGCGGCTGGACACTAGGTTTATAATTAGATAATACGGTATAAGCCACTAAAGCTGTAATGTTCGTACCTCATTACAGATGTATTTTTTGGCGAGCTATATATCACACATTTTGTAAGCAATTCCATTAAAACAAATAGCTCCCGAACACACCCTACCAGTCTATTAAACAAAACGATCAACGCGCAACTGTACTTGATTTGATTAATAGTTATGCGCAGCCCGTTTTTAAGCCCATGTAATTTTGGCGGGTCTACTTCAAGCTTTGTGTACGACCGAACTAACCGACAGAACAAGACGTTAAGCAAGAACACTCAACAACACACATGGGAGAACATATATATGATGTTCAGAACTAGCCAACCTTTTTTTTAAACACCGAATTGGACATGAGTATTTTTATGAATAATAGGTGTGGCTTTGGATGGAGCACACATAACGAAAGTCAAGGAGCGTTGCAGAGTATGTGGTCGCTTCTTGGTGGAGGCTAGGGAAAAGAAAACAAGGAGCTCATACATCTGCCAAGAGTTTGCAGCTGATATGTACACTGTTTTTACTATTAACACCAGCAATGACATAGTTAACACTCACCCTCCTTGCTTCTGCTACCATTGCAAACTGGTGCTGGATAAATGCCTGCTACATGTAGCACAAGATCAGCAGCAGCTCACACCATTCAGAAGCATAGTCCCTTTTGAGTGGAAGCCACACACTGCAGTTGACTGTGGGGTATAGTAGTGAATAAATACACATTAAAACATTCCTGTTCACTTTTTTTTTCTTAATTACATTCAGCTCTGCCATCCTAACCCACTAAAGGATAAAACATCACCACCTTGTGGTCGCCCAGCCACACACAGCCCACAGAAGATCATTGCAGGCATTCGAGCAATAGCCCTCCCACTGAATCCTTACAGGATGACCACTTACTGGGCAGCTCCAACAATCCAGCAATCCTGGAGCAACTGCAGTGTCCCATATGCCTGAAGATTTTACACCAGCCTCTGGAGCTCCCATGTAGGGCACTGGTGTGCACTGCCTGTCTGGTCGAGTGGTTCAAAGTGTTCAATTGTAGTGGGGTCAAGTGTCCATGCTGCTTCCATGACACTCTAATAACTGCACCCCAGCTAAAGGCAGCACCACTATTGATCCAGACACTGTTGAGGGACATAGTACTCCAGTGTCAAACCTGTAGGAAGGACATTAAGGCTTGCGAGTATGGCACACACCAGTGCAATGGTGAATCAACGAAGGCTGACCTGCAGACAGCATTTCGTGTGCTCAGAAGGTTGGCTTCCCGCACTCCCTCTCAGTCAATTACGATTCCCACTGGAGGAACAGTTAAGCATATTATCAATTCCATGACATCATAATAATACACATGTACGTACCGCATTAGCCCCTCACATTTATGCACAACACCACCAAAGTCACAAACAAAGAGTTTGCTGCTCATGATGGTCCATTTGTGCAAGGTCTGGACAATGCCCTCCAGTCATTTGGTGTCCATAGACAACAATACTTTGGGGGGCACATTTGTTGGAAACCACATTCACAAGGCACTCAAGGTTCGAATTGTAATTAAATACAGTTGTTTTTTTTACCAACTACATTCTCATTAGCCTTCAAGCGTTGAGTGTTTAAGCAGCTGCATGGTGGAGGTGGCTAAAGCAAAGTGCCCTGCCCTAGTAGCCTCTGCTACCAGGGAGCAGACAAGGTTTAGGCGATCTCTATCCCTACTAGGGCAGTGCCACCAGATTTATGATCAAAATTACATTGATGAATCCCAATGTAATGAGCTGGGTAAGTGAATAAATGTATTCAAAATGATACTGCCTGTAATATGTACAATGTATGTACAATGTATCACAGAAACTCTAATAGCACACTTTATGGAGGACTTCAGGTCTTCATTCCCTGACTCCTCCATACCAGTTAAAATGCACATGCTTGAAGAGCACACAGTGCCATGGGCCAGGAAAACGCATGTTGGATTTGGCCTCCTGGGAGAACAGGGGGCTGAATCCATACATGCAAGGTTCAACAGTCTACAAAGGACGTACCACTCAGTACCTGACAAGGTTCAACAATTGGTGCTAATGGTAAAGGAGCATCTCCTCTCCGTGGCTCCACAAAATGTGGCAGCGATCCCCCCTCCTAACAAGCGAATCAAGCAATGACATGATCGCTATTCTCGCGTAACTTTGGTATTAAAAATCACTGGCAAAAAAAAAGGTTGGTATAAGGTAGTACCTTCTAACTCCTTTAAGATTCAGCTTTGGTTTCGACTTTCTATCGGTTGGGAACATAGATAATTCGCTTCCAACAGGAGAGGTACATCGAGAATTACCCGCTTTCACGAGCTATAACGCGCCGTGGCAACGAAAGTGTACCATGAGGTAATGACTATAAATAGAACAAAGATGCTGGCTTTATTTCGTGTTTTCAAATGGCGACAATAACCAACCTGTTTCACGTTTTTGTTCTACCTTGGGGTTGTCATGGGCGTTGCTAAGGCACTACGTAAGGCACTACGTAATTTCGGGTAACTAACCTAGTGTCCACAAAATGTATGGCCGCAAACAGCCGTGCCCCTCAGACCTGATGATGAATAAAATTAAGGATTAATACTTTAATTCATTAGCGAAACCAATTAACAACATCCCACATGATATTCATTGTTCTAGAGAGCGTTATGGCAAGCAAGCGTGTTCACTCAGGCTCGGAAAGTATCTTGAATTACTTTTCAAAGAAAGCAAAACGTAATTTATGCGTACAGGAATCGTGCGTCTGTCATGACTTCACCCACCCGATCGCGTTATCTCATTACGTGATTCAGCTGCGTGAATGCATGAGGGCCCACATGCACACACCACTTAGATTACTCCTCCCCCCCGCAGTCCTATTAGAAATCGATCCAACCCTCCCCCCCCCGTCCCCCTCCCTTTCAGACTTAACTCGCTACGGGCCTGGAGTTTCTTTTTTATACTTCAGTTATTTATCTTTTTTGACACATGCAGATATGGGTAAGACGCAAGATGAGGATATTGTGCATGCCTATAACTTGATACACAGTGTCATCAGTGATATTGCAATTTTTAGAGAGAATATTTTCATGATTGGTTTATGGATGCTAGCAGAATTGGTAGTGAGTTAGGCATAGTACTTACAGTTCCACGTCTATCTGGAAGACAACAACACAGGGCTAATGCAGGTCCAGAAAATCCAGATCCTGAAGTTTATTACAAAATTAATGTGGCAATTCCATTCTAGCTTGGATCACATGGAACAAGAACTAAACAATAGTTTCATCGTGACAGTATGGTTGGTAGTCACGTATTTTATCTAGTTCCAACATTAAAAATTAATCACAGTGATTTACAAGATCTTGCAAAATGTTTGTTGTTTTGGGAACGTGATTTACCTAGTGCTTCATCACTTCTATCTGAATTAAAACAGTGGCAACGTTTTTGGAAACTAAAATCTGAATCCCTTGATAACATCATTCCTGCAGATCTGGCACATTGTATCCATGCAGCTGATGAAGATGTTTTCCCCAACATACGAGTACTATTAATTATTGCCTGCACTATACCTGTGTCTAGCTGTGAAGCAGAAAGGTCTTTTTCAGCATTGAGGCGTATTAAATCCTATTTACGAAGTACAATGAGTTCTGAGCGTTTTGCTGGATTAGCACTGATGCATTTGATGTTGATATTGATATTGATGAGGTGTGTGAAGCTTTTATCAGCAAACACAACAGAAAAATGTCTCGATCTTGTATTTTGTACCAATAAATGATTTTGTAGTAATTGTATAGATTCATTGTACTGTTTTATTAGTTCATTCAGTGTCAAATGTGAAATGGCGATAAATACGTATTTTAATTCCACAACTATCTGCCATGATAGGAAAAAAAGTCTGTTAAATTGGGATTACTCATTAATTTACGATACGCAGTTTATGAGTTGCACTGAGAATGGAGTCCCCCAAACCGAACCACGCACAGTATTCGCCGCCCTTTCCAAGTTTCTATAGAATGTCACCAAATATGTGCGGGATGGCGATCCGTCAAAAGCTTCCGCGCTTCGCGCACATCCCCCTCCCGCACCCCCCTATTAATTATTCATGTCGCCGGACCCCCCCCCCCCCCCCCCCCTTCCAGAATTCCTGTATCCGCCCCTGCTGATACCGTGCACATTGTACGAGCATGGGAAGGCGTAGGGTGTGTGTGTGTGTGGGTGTGTGTGTGTGTGTGTGTGTTTGTGTGTGTGTGTGTGTGTCTGTGTGTCTGTGTGTGTGTCTGTGTGTGTGTGTGTGTGTGTGTGTGTGTGTGTGTGCATGTGTGTGTGTTAAATTCTGACTTCCAGCATTTCGAAAGGAAATTGAAATAGGAATCAATTAAGGATATAACTAGGCAATTAATAACTGTCATTACTCATACAGCTGTATAGAGATAATGCAATAAGGGACCACGATTCATCTCACACTAAACCGCAGCCTACATACAACGTATAGTATACTAATTAATGTATAGTTAATGTAGAGTATACTAATTAATGTATAGTATACTAATTAATGTCTAATTAATGTACACTAATTAATGTATAGTATACTAATTAATGTATAGTATACTAATTAATGTATACTAATTAATGTATAGTATACTAATCAATGTATAGTATACTAATTATACTAATTATACTAATTAATTAATGTATAGTATACTAATCAATGTATAGTATACTAATTAATGTATAGTATACTAATTAATGTATACTAATTAATGTATAGTATACTAATCAATGTAATTAATGTATAGTATACTAATTAATGCATAGTATACTAATTAATGTATAGTATACTAATTAATGTATAGAGTATACTGATAACTAGGAACGTTTCCACGAAAAGGGACCTAGCGCCGCATGCATTATAACATTTCCAGTACGCAATGGAAATGCATATATAACGCTTCCGTTGAAATGCATAATTATTTGTATGATTAATTAAACTTCAGCGATCCATGACAGATACTCTGATTCTCAGTGCCTTGTGTAGAGGACATTTCAGACTTCTAGAAAAAAATTGAAATCTTGATGCGTTAGGCCCCTTTTCGCGGAAACGAAAATTAATGTATAGTATATACACGCACATCGGTCCTGCGTGGGACTTAGCCCGAATCGAACGGTGCTGTATGTATACGGCATGGCTATTACATGCACTGTGCATCACATTGGACACGGTTCTAGTTGAGGATGCGGCATGACGTGAGATATCAGTTAAGTGGCTAAAACACTCCTGGTTCCTGAATTTGATCAGTTGTTGCTTCTTCATCTTCCAGCACAAATGCATAGGCATTTCCATCAATATTTGCGATGCCATTGCCATGAACACTGGCCGCACATCTGCAGTGGAATACGATGCCATGCATGTATGAGCACGTGCGCGTTGGAAAGCATGCAATCTTGTAATTTTAATATTTCCCATTTTATATAGTACCCATTCATGGTGATCTCACCATCTCAGCAAGGCTATATCCGTGTGCGTGTGTGTGTGTGTGTCTGTGTGTGTGTGTGTGTGTGTGTGTGTGTGTGTGTGTGTGTGTGTGTACGTGCTTGCATTTGCATGCACATGCGACGTAAACATGCATGATTTGTTTACGCATTTGTGTTCTTATGTTAGTCACAATAAACGATCCCAGCTCTTACATTAAGTTTAAGGTAAACTTAACAATAATTTCCTTACAAATTAATTAATATGAGATTAGAGGTCAACAGCATAATATTTAACTTCAATATGTATTGTATGCTAGTGATTCAGAATTCTTTCTCATAAGAAGCGAGACATTCTTTTCCTTGGTATCTATCAACGTGCCAACCACCGCAGAAATTGTGCCCGCTATAGTAGGTACAATGTTTAAGTAGCACTTACGAACTAAATCCAGGTGACTGATATGTGAGTCCTCTCCGAAGGATAGGCTTCATTGGCCGATGCTTGGGTGCACAAGATGAAATATGTGGACAGTACATAGTTCATGAGCAATCTGCATGTGCAGTATAACTGCTAGCACATGTGCAGTATAACTGCTAGCACATGTGCAGTATAACTGCTAGCACATACTTTGAGGCTTGCAGCATGTGATTTACTTCGTTTCGAGCCAATGAATGCAGCCTTGAATACTTCTCTCCACGACATGAGGGTGATCACAATCAAGCAATGACCCTATTTTGCAAGTATTAAAGATGAGAAATAGCAAATTATTCAGAATCTAGTTGGCCGAATGAAATTTTTTTTTTCTAAATTCAGTTCAGTAGGAATGTTTATAGGAATGGGGGTGAGGTTGGGGGTGAGGCTGGGGATGAGGTTGGGGGTGAGGCTGGGGATGAGGCTGGGGATGAGGTTGGGGGTGAGGCTGGGGGTGAGGCTGGGGATGAGATTGAGGCATGCCTCCTGGCCCCATGGTACTCTATGTTTTTCACCTTCCTCCATCCTGGGTTCTGCTCGGTGAAGAACTTGATGTGTGGGTTCTTCAGCTCGTCATCTGTGATGGGTGCGACGTGCTCCTTGATGTAAGAGTACTCTCGCTCAAGAACACATGTCTCTTGGTTGTAGTTCTCTGTAGGCTGTTTGACACTGAGGGCAATCTGGTCAATGAGTGCCTTCATGAAAGGAGGAGTCTTTCGGTCATACCGAGGGTAGAAGTGCTCAAATGGTGTGATCATCTGGAAATGAGTGATTCAGGTGATGCATGCACACACACATGCACACACACATGCACACACACAAGCACCACACGCACACACGCATACATTACATACACGCATACATGCAGACATGCATACATGCAGACATGCATACATGCAGACATGCATACATGCATACATGCAGACATGCATACATGCATACATGCATACATGCAGACATGCATACATGCAGACATGCATACATGCAGACATGCATACATGCAGACATGCATACATCCATACATCCATACACACACACATACATAAACACACATACATACATACATTAATACATACATATACATACATACTACATACATGCATGCATGCATGCATGCATGCATGCATGCATGCATGCATGCATACTACTACATACATACATACATACATACATACTACCACATACATACATACATACATACATATACATACATACTACATAATCATACTACATACATACATACATACATACTACATACATACATACTACATACATACATACATACATACATACATACATACATACACATACATACACATACATACATACATACATACATACATACATACATACATACACATACATACATACATACATACATACATACATACCTACATACATACATACACATACATACCTACATACATACATACATACATACACATACATACATACATACATACATACATACTACATACATACATACATACATACATACATACACATACATACATACATACATACATACATACATACATACATACATACATACATACTACATACATACTATACATACATACATACATACATACATACATACATACACATATAGGCTGAGCTTACTAATGGAAACTTCACTCACATTGTAAGTTTTGTAGCTAAAAATCTTCCCACTATGGTATAGTGGGGTGAATGGATGAAGAAATAACTCTGTTGATGGAAATAAACTTGGCATCATTGCTGCTGACACAATGAAACAAGCTGTTACAAGCATCTACTTTACCTTTTAGTGATACATAAATCAGGATCCAGTACATCCATGGACCACCACGATAGTAATTCAAAAACATGACCAAACCCCACTTTATATAATGTACAGAAAAAGGAACAAAGAAAGGAACATTTAGGGATTATGACACCATAACAACAGCTGATGGCTTTTCTTGTCTTCGTACCTTGATCACTGTGTAGCTTCCATTATGCTCGATGCCTATTAGCATCATTCCTCGCAAGGAACCATCAGTTCTTTCACGACATAGCATCACATGAGAATAGCTATTCAACGTTTTATTGAAATTCTTTAGTCTGGAAGTGGACAGTGAATTGAATGAGCTCTGTGCCCAACAGGGTTATGACTTTGTAATATGGGAATTGATAGAAGATCAATGAACCACGTACATAGAAAGACACGCTCTATATCTAGTACAGTAGAACATTCCATCACACTCTAGACAAGGGTCATCATCGCATGGTCATTTAACACTATTATAGAGCTGTTACGTGCATTATAATCATTATGGAGCTGTCATCATCATAATAAATGCATTCATTCCTCTATAGATTAAAGTACAGGCTAAGCAGCCTAGCACCAAGATCTCGTCCAGATGTTACAGACTTACATTTACCTGGAAAGTAGGGGAATAGGGTTAAGTTATCGAAAAATTAATTGTATTTACACCCTTTTAACCGTTTCCATATATAGAACAAACACGTAGATCGTTCTTTACAACTTTTTCTGCCTCTGTGGCCGAAATGCCTCTTTGATGCCTCCATCAGGACGAAATTATAGCATGGACAGGTGAGATCTTTGGTTTTGAGACATGTATAAGTTGGATCGGAGTAGCCTACACCTACACCAACACCTACACCCACGCCTACACCTACACCTACACCTACGCATGGACTTCATGATGCATGCATGCATGCAAATTTATGCGAATCCAGTCATATTTTTCCCGGAATTGTAAAAATACTAGCAGTGGTTGTGCACAGCATCCTAATGTGTAAGAATAGTATACTGACGTCACAATGACTCTGACTCACATTGTTTCCTTATCCAAAGAGGGTGCAGTTATGAACTTTACTACAAATCGATACAGCTCCTCCGTTGAGACCTGTAGCGACAAGTACATACCGTTACAAATACCAGACCATTTCACACCAGGCCTAAGTCATGCCTAATATAGGCATGACAACACCAAAGCACAAACACAATCTTAAGCCATACCAAATCCAGGTCTGTTGTCCTTGCCAGGTAGGTGTGTAATCTCAGTGGCTTCTTCGTACCCCTTGTTCTTGAACTGAAGACAAATACATCGATCAATCTCTTCATTCAAGTCATACAACGGCCAATCAATCAGCACAGGTGCGTGCACTCACAGTAGCCAGGTCATGAATTTAGCATGCAGTGTCGCACAGGGTACGGCCTAGCTGACCGTCGTACTCACAGCGCGCGGCTAACTGTTACGTATGCACACAGTATACACGTGAACACTAGCAGCTGGTCAAAGAGTGACAACACTGATCACGCCCCAGTGCCCTGTAGCGCTAAACGCTCCAAATACTGACCTACTGCTTCCATGTAAGATAGCGAAGAACAGATAGACGTCGAGTACACTCTGATTAGGGATCGACACCGCGTGAATGTAACACGCAATTGGTGATTTAAACGGACTAACCAGTTTAGACCTTTTCAATGCCAGAATCAGAGCGAGTATAACGAATAGGGCTACAAAGGTGCCTGGCGACAAGTAGTCCATAGCTTCCTATTCAATACAAATTCCAGTGGTTCGTGCGTGCAACCCAGGAAGTCAGTGCAGTCAGTTACGTCATGCAGTAATATCAGAGTGGCAATTATTTAAAAACGCGTAAAGGAGCGGCGCTCGATCTCTGATGCCAGAGATAATATACAGAATCTGCTGATGCGTAACAATGTTGATGTGGAAAGTGATAACACTAACCAATACCCAAACTATACTTTTAAAAATCGAAAAGCAAACATTAGTATGGTATCCGAAAACTGCGTAAGTGCCATAACAGTCACAAAAAAAAAGCTAATCAGTGCTTCAACCGGATATAGTAGCTTCAACCAAATGATATTTGAGTTAGGCGTGCCCCGACCTTAGCGTGCCGCCGAGGAACTGATGACATACAAATGGTGAAATGGCATTACATAAAGCACCCCTTGCTAGTCTCGTTCTCAGACCCACAGACGTAACGTGTGGATAGTTTATACTGTTGTCATATGAGTCTGGGGACGAAACTACTCCCTATAGACGTATCAGCTTTGAAGGAATTAACGAGTCTAACGACCATTTGATTATGACGGATTCTGTTTTGCCTGCAAATACTCCAGGACGTAACGCACCTGTTAGGGGCAAACAAATAAATGAAACACATCAAAGAAGGCTGGTCAGTACAACAGAGCACTATTCGGAAGGGTGCGGAAAAACATGTCCATAGTCGACCGTCGTATATGCCACACGAAGAATGCTAAGTAGCAATTAGCACATTCCTGCGCAATTAGTTGCCAAATGCTGTTCTGATTTCTCTGGGCCCGAGACTTATGATATAATATTGCTCGCTCATGTATTGGCGTTTTTTATTATCAACAAAACATTGTTTAGAGGAAAAGTGTTTGGTTGCCAAATTCACTGAAGTTCTTTCAAATTACAGAGCAGAACTTTTCCCCGTAACGTGGAACGCACCTCATGCATCACCGCTTCGCCGCAGCAAAGGGGTTATTACTGAACAATTAAGTATTTAAAACTCCATACTTTTTCAAAAGAACAGCAATCGTATATTGGCCCTCCGAAGGCATGCATACCGTATAGGTACATGTAAATTGTGAGTTAAAAGGACTGATTAATTAATGTTATCCTAAGACTAAAACAGGCAGACCGGTGTCGCGGTACATTTTATCCCGGGATATTTTATCCGCCGGATAACTAGCGCTAGGATATAATATTCAGCCGGACATTTATCCTACCCAGGTGTACCCTAGGATTAAGCATCCTAGGATGTTTTATCCTATATACGTATACATGCATGTACGTATTTTATCCTATACCCTATAGCCCTAGGAGGAACTTTATAATTTTATCATACAGGTACATGTACAAGCCTGTATAAAAAAAAATCCCTGATGCGCATATATAGAATACCTTTATATGCGCCATATGCATGCATGTATATGAGCTACACTTACATTTTCCTAACAGTTTCAAAATGATTGCTTATGCTTCTTATCTTCACCCATTTCGCATGCTGCCATTTGAAGGTGGCCACGGATGATGAAAAACAAAAAATCAATTGAGCATGCATACATGGATACAGCTGCAATAATTTCCATTTCTGTTGCCCACACATTCAAGGACTGTGAAATTTGATTGGGACAATCAGATGCATGCTTAGTAGCCACTTGTACATCTAATGAGACCATTTTCTGCACCCTCGATACGCTTATAGAAAACGGAAATCTGGAATGAGCGGATGCATGGACTCCTCGTAATTATATTCTCAGGAATTCAGTTACTTCCTTTGCGCGCGATTACCCATCAACGCCATCTGGTAGGTATACGAATAATCCTTTCGCCTTTTCGTTTGCAATGACCCGTTTGCGGACTAGTCTCATTCGCCATATATGTTGCTCGATAATACTTCTCTCTGCAGGATGTACATAGCAGCTTGCTGCTGTATTCCCCGTTTCACGTTTGCTGTAGTTCCAGCAGGATAAACATGCATGAAGCCCGAGATCACCATCTCTGCCCGAAGTGAAGCACTCAACTTAATAAGCTATACCGCTGATTATCGATATACGAAGCACACATTTTCAAGCCAAACGAACTGCACGGACCAAGGCGGATACATGTATACCCGAGTTTAAACTATCCGACCGGATGAAAAATACAAAATACTAGCACACATTATCCCCCGCGGATAAAATATTCGGGGGATAAAATATGCCGTGACACCGGTTAAACCATCTCTGCCTAATTTGGTCCTAAGACCATTTCAGGACAAAATTAGCCGTGACACTGAGCAGCGTATGCATGCAGCTACATGGCGCTATAGACCAGTCGTAAAAGCTGTGCACTTGAAGATGGCGGACTTGTATTAATTTATATTGAGTGACACTGACGTATGTCAGATTACGGAGCGGGGACTTGCAAATGACGTCACACATGGATTAGGTTGTGTCAATTTCTGACATGCATGATAGTCAAACTGCATGTAGTGATAATTGTAAAAGGTTTTCTCTTTCATCACGGTAATTATTCAATGAATTCAGCACGTGAAACTCGATCTCATATGGCTATGCGTCGATACGGTTCAGTGCCACGCATGATCACGTTAAATGACGAAACTGCAAGTCTTCTATACTGTAGTGATTGCTGTAATAGGTATCATAGAAGTGTGCGTGTAATTGTTAGATGTCTGGTCTTAAAGCAGCCAGACTGTATGTCCCTGATTGTAGAAGCATCTAGAAGCATCTTCGCACGTGATGGACCGGCGCTATTAAAAGCTGTGACAACCTGGCAGAGGAAGCATTACACCTGACGTGGGAATTTGGCAGGCAGTGGTTGTATGTGCTTTGTGTTGTTTGTGTACCGCTGTGATTTGGCTATTCGAGAATCCGCACAACTCGGTAGTTCTAGCGCAGCGCGTACGTTGGCCACAGTCTCAGTCACAGTTACTACATATACCTCGGATCAAAACTATATCGTATGTTATTTATTGAGGGTCTGAACTAAACAGATTTTGAATAACAAAAATGAAATGCAATTAAATAGTAGTATCTGATGTAATTTATCTAGTTCGGTGAGAGATGTCACTGATCTCTGTTGGAGTTAAAAAATCAATTGGTGCCTTTTATGCTTCCAGGTGCTCGAGAGGGAGGGAAGTAGAGTCTCGCTAAAATGTTTGTTGTTGTTTCTCATTTCTCATTTCTTGATTCCCCTCCTACAAATTTAAACATGCGCGTAGTATGACAGCTGTTCTCACTGACGCTGATCAGCGCCCCGCTTATATGCATTGCAGAATCATTCAGAAGTGCAGATAATTATACGACCCCTCCGTGCACTACTGTATTCTAATCGTTTTACGCATATACATCTCTAGTTATGCCTGTTCTTTTACAAGTTTAATTTTCGCGGATGCTTGCAAATACATACACCTGGCACTTCATAACAGCACTGCATTGGCGATAATTTCTCCATCAAAAGACTTCGCGTCAGTGGAAGACTGACTAACATGCTTGGTAATTGGTATGCATATGGCAGTTTTATGCAACATTTCATAAAGCTATCATAATTTGTCCAGTACATACACGGATACATCATTATAACATAAAAACATGCACAAATGAAGAATGTGCAAGGAGGGGCACGACCATAATATTATAGCACAATGCTCAGTCGGATGTAAATGTCATTTAGTGTTTCAGAGGCTGATGTGTTGTGTTGTATGGCCAGCCTCCTTGCAACTCTGTTCAATACCGTAAGCGCCTCATCCCCTCCCCCCTCCCCCCGCCCCAACATCCATAGGCTTCTACAACTAATGGAATTATGCGAGCCATTTCCTGTCAGCACACGTGCTTGGTCATTTATGGTGTGTTTTTGTAACTCTCCGTAGCCTGCTGCTGATCCTGAGGTCGAACTAGCTAGAGACAATATTTGAGTCATATTGAGCGGATGAATGACGTTGAGAGCAAAAGCCCTGCGTCGTCTATATCGTCTGAAATACAGTTAGATCAATTTCAGTCCAGCCGAATTACTTGTTTCAATTATATATAACCTGCAAGTCCTAGCTGATTAGTATAATTATGCATGCATGTAATAAATATTTTTTCTGCTCAACAGAAACTAGAACACATGCAGTACACAAGAATGCGTGCGTAAATATCACGTGTAACGCACGACTTTGTCAGACATTGAACTTAATTCTTCAGTCTCTGACCTCTCGTGTGAGACATCTAAGACCACGTACGTATTGGCCTCTGTCGAATCAACTTTTGTTTCTTTCACAATGACATGTTTTCGAGAGGCGTTTATCCCTCTCAGTACAATGTAGACTTGAAGTCCCATCACTATAAGGAATAACAGAAACGTACTTCCGACGGCAAAGGAGTACGCCGTGTGTAACGAATTCAGAGATGCAGAGCCATCAATACTGGCTACAATATCTGCAGCATCCACAAGCGAAAACACACTGAAGAAGGCCATATTTAGATATAGGAAAATCTCTACTAAGGTGTACTGCCACCTCTTGTACACAGCAAAACGAGTCAGGTATAGAGTCAGTCCAAATGCAATTACAAACACAATAACGGAGGTGGCATCAGGCTGATTGAAACCAACCATTTCATTGGTTACGTAGATCACAATTCTGCTTAATAGAAGAACGCCTGTCCAAAATCGATGCCGCGTTTCATACGGACTTTCGTAACAGTCGATGAAGGGTTTCAGTTTGTTAATCCAGCAGAAAATCCGCCTATCGGATTTTGCCTTGATGCAAGGAGTTAAAAGGAGCAAGAGCGTGTACGGAGCTACAAAGGCCATTAGCACTAGCGTGGCCGCTATAAAAAGAGGAATGTGGCCATCTTTAAGGTAGTCGACATTTCCGTCTGGTTTCCACACTTTCTTTGAACTCGTCCCATTCTCGCTTTCAATTTTAATTTCTGAAAATGAAAGTATAGCTATGGAAACTTTTAAAAGCTTGGTGTATGTTATTAAAAGCAGCGTAGCTAATAGAGGGATCATTTTGCGCCGGCTAAATAAACGAGATACCGTTTTGGAATAGCTTCCTAATAAAGCCACACACCCCGCCAAGATAAAAATGTAGATGGGAAAGGTGAACTGAAGCCACAATTTGTCGTATACACTCATCCCTTTGTAAAAGCACGTGACGATGCCTAGGTCGAGATTTAGCCACGAGACGAAGATAGAAAAGATTTTTACAAAAGTGTCGGTGCTCTGCGCGGGTAAGTATGAGGAGTCGTAGATCTTAATCACGTTTGCATAGAACAGAAATCCATTTAAAACTCCATTATTCACTGTCAGATTCAACGCAACTAAAAGGACAAGCACAGCCACTCCCATAGTGGCAAAAATGATAAGAAGCCAAAGTTTGCTGCTATCCTCACACGGGCGGCATAATGTAGCTCCGAATACCGAGCTAAAGTTCAATGCGCATGCGCCGCACAGTACCCCGGCGTGATTGTTGTCACACTGTTCGTCGGCATTGGCAGGATTGACATCACGTGATGCCTTGCAGTAATCTGGAGGACACAGGTCAGAAAATGCAGAATTAGTTCCGTTTGAAGTGTGTCCAATCCAGCTGTAAAGAGGCTTCAGAAATCTATTGTTAACAATGTCACACGACAAACCCTGCTCTTGAAAGAAGGAATTGCAGACACACTTGGACGTGTTTATGGACAAAATGAAGCCATCGGGGCAGGGAAGCACGGTAACCGACACGTGGGCTACGTAAATATGCTGATCGAAAAGGGATAAGCCTGACGTAATTACGGTCTGAGTAGCTAATTCGAGCACCACGGAGCCAAGAGAGCTGATTATGTCATATTCTTGTGAAGCATTGGCTTCGGTCCTGACAATATATACTATTCTATTGTCTGCCGCGTCTACAAAATACACCAAAGATGGAGTTATTTGGCCATACTCGTCCAACGTGATGAAGGAAAGAGTTTTGCTTTGCCCAGGGTAGATAGCGACCTGATATGGGGCAGTGCGGCTATTAGCGCACTCCTGCATGTCTGTGTTGTCAAAAATAATGCACACAATGAACGGATCAGCTGCAAGTTGTACCGGGGCCCCGCTGGTTATTGCTTGAAACACTTCAGTGGCATTTCTAGCTGCAGCATATTGGGGGGCCAACCCATCGTCGTAGACAGTACACTGTAAACTGGCGTACACATCTCCACCCGCTTCGTTTGCGCGGTTTCCTCTAAAGTATAAATGGACGCCGGGATTCTCCAAGGTCCCATTCGCATCAACCAGCCGGAAGAAGCAATCGCCTTGAGAATGGTGGTATTCATTGTAGATCGCTCCGCCTCCGAGCTCTGCGGTGTTGTTGATGAAAGACACGTTGGTTGGTGCACGCAAAGTGAGGTAACTATTGGAGAGATACAGCGCTCCCCCGTACGCCGCGCTGTATCCTGCAGTAAACACAATTGTTTGAGTCAAATATATTACAGTTTGTACTGCAATTACGATGGAACTAGATGCCGTAGTAAAATTGCTCTCTATTATTTCGACGTCTGAGTAGATGTATACGCCGGCGTTTGTAGATTGTTCAAAAAGAGATTGATTAATCATAGACAAGCAATTCTTAAGTTGGACTGCAACACCAACACGTTTAAAGACACTTCGCTCTAGTGACACGGCGTATGAATCCGCATCAAGCCCAGTCGACGAAGAAGCGAAGGAACACTGGATAAGGGTGACGTAAGAGCGCGTCACCCTGGCAATGGTATTAACACATGCCTTCTTGCATCTTGTAAAAACGCATCGCTCCAAGGTGAGATCAGTATTCAACACCATGCCGCCAATGACGCAGTCAGTAAATTGAGAATCGGCGATGTACGTAGGCGCAGAGTTATTCACCAGGCTTAGGGATGCGCCACTGATATTAACGAACATGGAGTTTATTATCGTCAGAGATTGGCCTCCTGAATTCTGCAGTTGCACACCATATCCGAAAATGTTAAGAACTAAAATACTGTCAAGAGTTGAATCCTTGACGTAAGCTAGAGTAATGGCTGTTGCATCAGGGTGGGTTCGAAAGTTGGTGATTGCTAAGTTAGCAATGGTGAGATTACTAACATTGGTATAGGATAAACCATATGCAGAAATGAGCGGTCAAAAGTCAGAAGTAATTAATTCACGGTTTGCGAATCAACGAATATTCCCGTATATCTACCCATAGACATGTATGGAGTACTTCAATACCAAGCGCGCCAGATTTTTCTCAGAATTTGTTATGAGAAATTGTTAGTACACTACTTATGGCATGATTTTTAGAAAGGTCGCCGTATTTTTCCTATTTAAGGCGTCGCTTCCCTAGGATTGTCATAACATTGTCCTCAATGTACGCGTAGTCAATGGGTTGCGTTTCTCATTACAATATTCTATGACCATTTGTGTCAACACCTTTACGATTTGCTAATTTGTTATGAGAAAAAAATATAGCTAGTACATCGAAGAACTATAATATATATTGAAAACTAGGTCTTTATATTTAAAAATCGGCTTCCATAGTTGAAAGAAGTATTCCATATCGAATCAGATGTTGTCTCCGTCTCGTGCCCTCAAAATTGACTCACGCGCGTGGACGACACGTAAGGCAATGAGCTTCCCCCCTCCTTCTGTGTCAGCGATATGTACCACTTGTATACGTACTGTATGAAATCGGTTCCACACGCCTCCTAGCGCTACGCAACAGGGGGTTTTGCTACCAGTTGAGTACATATGCAAGGGCGCGTACTAGTACCCATACGTTCCGAATCTTTTGTAGGCCTAAACATCACGCATTTCATAATCTGTTACGTTGGTAATTTATCCAAGCTACTCAAGTACAACTATAGGTGTGGCGTATACCGGCTATTGGCACCAATACGGTTACATGCATGTGTTTTAATTCTAGACAATGCGCACCGATTTATCGGAAGCTGAAAGCAGCTTCGACCGGCGTGGTAGCTTATTTGGTCTCCAAACGTTCTGCATGCACTTCACACCATTCACTTTCACAGTGTGGCACTACTTCTGTCTGGCTTCAACGACTTCTCTTACCTGAGTTATCAATTGGCCATAGCTAGTGTACCCATGTGAAGGCACCATAGGTAATGTACCCATGTGAAGGCACCATAGTCAGTGTACTGTACATACCCATGTGAAGGCACCATTGCAAGTTTACCCATGTGAAGGCACCGTAGCCTGTGTATATACCCATGTGAAGGCATCATAGCTATTGTACCCATGTGAAGGCATCATAGCCAGTGTACCCATGTGAAGGCATCATAGCTATTGTACCCATGTGAAGGCACCATAGCTAGTGTAGGCATCATAGCTAGTGTACCCATTTGAAGGCATCATAGCCAGTGTACGTAACCATGTGAAGGCATCATAGCTAGTGTACCCATGTGAAGGCATCATAGCCAGTGTACCCATGTGAAGGCATCATAGCTATTGTACCCATGTGAAGGCACCATAGCTAGTGTAGGCATCATAGCTAGTGTACCCATGTGAAGGCACCATAGCCTGTATGCATACACATGTGAAGGCATCATAGCTAGTGTATTCATGTGAAGGCACCATAGCTAGTGTACCCATGTGAAGGCATCATAGCTAGTGTACCCATGTGAAGGCATCATAGCCAGTGTACATACCCATGTGAAGGCACCATAGCCAATGTACCCATGTGAAGGCACCATAGCCTGTGTATATACCCATGTGAAGGCATCATATCATGTAGCTAGTGTACCCATGTGAAGGCATCATAGCTAGTGTACCCATATGAAGGCATCATAGCTTGTGTACCCATGTGAAGGCATCATAGCTACACTATGGCGTGTGAAGCACACCAAATTGCCATCACACCATAGGGCACACTCTAGTGCTCTATGTGTGCAGGGCACACAAACACCTAGGTGTGACAAGTGAAATGGTGTGATCTGTACACTCCCTGGTGTGCATAATTAATTAACTAGTGCTACATGACATGTGCATGCATGCATGCAGTTGACTAGACTCACGGTATGCGACTGAAGCAGCCTGCATGTGAAAGTCTCAACTGATATAAAAATTCAAAAATGGTGCACACGGCCACAGAAAATACAGCCATGTGTTGATCAGCCGAGATAAACTTGATACTGGTTGCATGACCGATCCATGGTCAGTAACACTCTTACATGTATTACAGCCCACCTGATAATATTGTAGCTCACGTTTTTTATCCCATAGGCAAGATGTACTTCCCTCGTTCTCAGTCCTGTCGAAGCTTGATGTACATGTAAGTACTAAGGTCATCATGAATAGAGCTCTTTCATGGTCACATGACGCATAGGCTTTAATTGCGTTAATTGTTTTTATGTCAATCACCTTGGTGCTTGGTTTACTATGGAAATGTATGGGCTTATGCTCGGGTATTGGTACTCTTTGTTTAAGTTACTCACGCTATGAGGGCTCAAGTAAAAATCATGTGTTAGAGCACAATAGTATATGTCTAGACGGCACTCTGAACTAATGTAACACACCTAAACCAAACGTAAGCCCATACTTCTCCATAGTAAATGGGCACCAATATGGCGGACTAATTAGATGATGAAAGAGCTCTATAGGCTAAAACGTGTATGCATTAAAAAAAGAGGTTGCGGTAGTATGCATATAAGTGCGAGTAGGTGGTGGCCAGTGGATGTCACTCCTAGTGTGTGTGTGTGTGTGTGCGTGTGTGTGTGTGCATGTGTGTGTGTGTGTTGTGTGTGTGTATATAATTATAATTATAATATGGAAAAATGTATATATGTTTTTCTGTGTTTTGTCATGATCTCATGGTACCATACAATCCATTTCCTTGCATACATTTGTAGTGGAGCTGGTCATTTGCGCTGTTGGCAACACCTCAAAGACCTACCAATATGAAGTAAATACAGAAGACTGTAGACACATCAGGTTCTAATATGTACATGTACATGAATGATGATTGGTGTGGTTGCAGATTGTAAATTCATTCACTACATAATGGGTACAGGAGGAAGGTAGCCCCCAACAACAATGAATAATTAAACACGTTTATTCACGACAAACACGTACAGGCGTTCAAAATACAGTTTTTTCACATGCATTTCTTTCTGCTTGGAGAATGCGTTGCACCTTGCCCATGTGATGCAACTCTTCATTTTGATCGGGAACTCAACAGCACACCCACACAATTTTGGTCGTACTTCACGTACCATTCATCTGTGAAGTATCTGCCATCAAAATCGTCTGTTTGCATTTTAAGGGAAAGGCGATTTTTTCTAATAGTTCCAGCCGTTAAGGAGCGACCGATGTGGAAAATAAACTGACTTGCACTGTCTAAAACAGTTCGCATTAATGGTTGCATGTGGGTTACCAAACGCCCTATTAATATAAATTAAATCGCCGGCCTGTGTATAACGCACCTTAAGAGAGCAGGCGTGACACTTCTGTGAGACACCCACGATGCTTCTTCCTTAGGGTAGTCTTGCCATAGAACGAGAAACTCGCGTTTTTCACCCTACTTGGATCGACCCCATGACACAGACACTAATCGATCGATATACTAACCTTCTTTCGTGACGTTACAATCCTTTCGACAGTTCGACTGGATAGTACCCATGCCAGCGAGTGTAGTCTCCAGGCTGGACCGCTACTCATTCTACATGTGTATTAATGCTATTAACTTAATTCATATACGCGCGGTGGGTAGCTCTCCATGCGTATAATAATAATAAATAAGTTAACGATGGTCATTTCATCATATCGATCGTTGAAATGACAGGTGGTGCTGCAGGAGCCACCTCCCTCCCGTGGGACGAGAGGGATCTTCCGTGTGTTACTATTGGTAATGCAAGAAAAACAAAGAACGCACGCATTTCTGCAAATAGTGAACTGCTACTTACACTTAGCGTGCCAAATGTACTGTTGTGTAAATGGCACTACGAAAAGCAGCAAAAGCTTATATGTGTGCTGAATGCCTCCGTTATACAGCACGCTGTTGCAATCCGCGAAAATTGCGAGAGACTTGAAACTCACTTGCAAGCATTGTGCCGTAAGGTCGGTTCGCTTTACCGATCAACTACTGGACGAAAAAAGCGCTCCATTTTAGAAGGTCAAACAAATATTTTTGTTCTTAATGGTGAGACGGTACCATACGATGAACATTCTACGTTGCTGGAGGATTTTGCAACTGTTGTACTTAAATGCGAAGGTCTGGAATCGGAAATTGATAACTTGCGTGAAGCTTTAATAGCTCAAGCACAAAAGCAGCACCACGAAACACACAATGAACTCGTTCTAATGAACAGAGGTAGACGACTTGATGAGTTATCCACCCGACAGGCCAGAAGAAAGCTAAAACAACTGCAGGCAAATGTTGAATCCGTTTTGTGGTTTGCTGAAAGTTTTGGCGTCAAACCCACAGAACTTCATTTGGAACGTGTTCCGTCTGCAATCCCCGTCACAATCCAACTACATGTATGCAGCAGTCGTCCAACCATAACTGCATCCACCAGCTCCAGTCCATCCACAGCCAACACATCTGGCCCCAGCTCCAGTCCATCCACCAGCTCCAGTCCATCCACCAGCTCCAGTCCATCCACCAGCTCCAGTCCATCCACCAGCTCCAGTCCATCCACCAGCTCCAGTCCATCCACCAGCTCCAGTCCATCCACCAGCTCCAGTCCATCCACCAGCTCCAGTCCATCCACCCCATCTGAAAATGAAGATCGAACCAAACTGATGCAGGTAACATCATAATACAGTACAATGAAAGCCACATGCATACAAACCACATACAGATGGCAACCTCTCTCCAGGATGTGTTTTATATGCTCACAAATGCATACACACACAAACACACAACACACACCACACACACACATGCAACAACTGATGCAGATGTCAGTTTTGACAAAACAAAACATCAGCATTGGTGCCTTCACATGGGTATACAAGTACACACACACACTGACACCCATGCACATATACACTGATGATGTAGATGTCAGTTTTGATAAACAAAACCTCAGCATAGCTTTGATGTTATAGGCCCCTCCCACTCATTGTGCACACACACACACACACACACACACACCCATGCACATGTACACTGATGTAGATGTAAACGTTTTGACAACACATTGCTTTGAGGTTAGGCTTCCTCCTACTGTACAAGTATTGTGCCAATACACACACACACACTGACACACACACACACTGACACACACACACATGCATACACACACTGACACACACTGACACACACTGACACACACACATGCACATGTACACTGATGACTGTTATCAATGTAGATGTCAGTTTTGACAAACAAAACCTCAGCATTGCTTTGATGTTATAGCCCCTCCCACTCATATTGTGCCACTGACCATGCACATGTACACTGGTGACTGTGTAGATGTCAGTTTTGACAAACAAAACCTCAGCACTGCTTTGATGTTATAGGCCCCTCCCACAAGTATTGTGCAGTACACACACACACACACACACACACACACACACACACACACACACACACACACACACACACACACGTACACATACATGTACATGTTATCGTATATGCATAGTATAAACAAGCATTGCATATCCTCTGAAATTAGGGTCCCTCCCACAAGTTTTGTACACACACGTACATACACACATGCACACTGTCGCACACACTGACACACACATTGACACACTCCTACTCTATAGTTCATAATATTCAGACTTGGCATAAACAGCAATCTGACCAGCCTAGTGTAATGTGTATTTTTGAAGCTCTAATTTAATCTTATGTATCGTTTCACACAGGTATTGTATCTGATGGATAGATTTAATGTCAGTGATGAATTTTATCATGAGCTGTCCATGTTTCTACCTGCAACACCACGGTCCTATCAAATAAAGAAAGTTCGAACACAGCAGAACAAATCATTAAAGACCAGAATTCACCGCGTACCCACACCACATCATGGTGTATATTGTTCTATAAAGGAGAGGTTATGTGATGAAATAGAACAGCTAGTAAGCAACATTTGAACTATATGGCTGTTTTTTACTATACAACATGCTGCATTCCATGCATATGTTTTGTTAGGTGGAACTAAATCCAGATTGGAGACAAGAAGTGATTCGAGTAAAATTGAGTGGAGATGGTGCAAAGTTCAGCAGATGCTCCAGCTTTTTTCAGTTGTCGTTTTCTTTACTTAACCTCCAACAACGTGTATTGTCACCACAAGGTTTGCATTGTACAAGGTTGCTATAAGTGATGTTCATATTATTCTCCATAGATAACCACACAATAGCAGTGGTGAACATGCCAGAGAAGTACGATCTCCTAGAAGCAGCACTTGATCCTGTCCTCTCAGAGATCAAAGAACTAATGGCCTTGAAAGTGGTACAAGTTGGCGGGAAGAGTTACGAATTGGAGTTCTATTTAGGAGGAGATCTGAAGGTAATGAGCCTACACTTATAATGTTATCACTAACATTTTCATTACGATCGAATTATAGTTTTTGCTACTATTTTTGGGGTTTGCCCAGGCCAACTCTAAGTATTCCTGCATTTGGTGTCTGGTACCGTCAAGTGATCGGTATGGTTAAATACTACATCTTTGGTTGCATACATGTACTAATCTAATGCATACTAGTTTTGTGCACATCTTATCCACTGTATTTTGCAGTTGGGACACTTCCAAACTGCATCCATCAAGGTCAATTGAGGACATCGAAGCTTGTGCCGCTACCAATGAGTACAGTGTCAAGTACCCACCACTCCTATCTATTGACCTAGACCATGTCGTGCCTGATGAGCTTCACCTGTTCCTACGAATAATGGACATCCTCATTGAAAATCTAATATCATATGCAGTGGAATTGGACATCAGGGCAACCCGAAAGCAGACAGACCTCCTTCAGGGAGCAACACTTAAAAAGGTGCAGGCAAGTATCCAGTCTTGTGGTGTGTCCTTCCAGATCTGGAAGAAAAAAGAGAAGCCAGGAGAGCTTGACTGGACGTCTCTTGGAGGTGCACAAAAACGAAAGGTCCTATCGTTACTGCCAGCACAATTTCCTAATATCCTTCCTCCTGAAACCTGTCAACGTGTAGCTCAATTGTGGAAGGTATATGCACTATGCTTGTGATGCACAGCACCTGTTATAGACATGTACATATTATTTTCTAGGACTTTGAGGAGACATACAGTGCCATAAGTAGCTGGACACCTGACAGTACGGTCATTGAGACAAAGGTGGGGTTAAATCACAAATAATGATTCTAATTTAGTAGATACATGTGCTAATTCATTCAGGCAAAGAAATGGATTGCAGATTTTGTAGCCTTATCAGGGATGTCACAGGGCTATCAACGGACTAATGTCACACCGTACATGCATCTCATGGCCATACACATACCGCAGATGGTGGCATTACATGGAAATGTAAAACAGTTCAGCTGCCAAGGTGAATGTAAAATTATGCACATACCTGCAACCTAATCTACCAAGGTGTGTATGAACTTCATCTAGTACCACAGCCGCATTATATTTATTGGGTGGGAGGGAATATACAACTATGTACATAACATGCAGGCCCATAGCCAGGAAGTCTGGCGGGGACGATCAATTTATAGGACTGTGGGGGGAGGGTGATTGACCAATCCCCCCTGGCTACGGGCCTGAGATGTGCATGTATTTGAACAACAGTAACAACTTCATATACCATTCAGCTTTGACTACAATATTGTGCCATACCTACCAACTGGTGAATCCTGTGTACAGAACCTAAGAATTTATTGTATGGCTTTATATGCACATGTACATGTATGACATACTTATTCTACAGGTGTTGAGAAATTAAATGATGTCTCAAAGAGAAGCTACTTCAGCTCCTGTAAATGGAACCCAGCTGAGGAAATCATGCTCACCGAGCAACGCATGGGTATAAATTCTCTTCTCGTCCGAAAAAGAAGAGCATACACAAAACAAGATCATAAATACTGGAGCCAAAGAATAATACAAACTAGGAAGCAGCGACGTACATGTATTTAATGATGGATTTGCACTACATGCTCAAGTATATGAGGTTTAGAGTTCTAGAAGTACACGATGTATCTCACATGTCACACGAGTTGGCCCATGTATGGACATTACAATTCTTTGTTCACACTACAATCTAGAGCAAATGTAACGTTCTTCTGAGTGCTGAGGGTTCAATTAATGGAGGTGAGAGACAAATTCTTACCAGCTAGCCAGTAGGGTTGCTGTATATATATGATGCTGGTAAAGTAAATTTCTTTATCAATATGCCGGACTTCAAATAAACTAGTACAGCTCATTCGCATGCTTGCACAACCAGCTTGGACGAAACTCTAGAACCAAAATTCACACTCAGAGACTCAGCTTAATCGCTCAAGGACTTCTGAAATAACACACATGATGTGGCAAAGAGTTTGTAGGAATCGTTTTTCACTGACATCAACTATACCATGGATCGCAAAAGGGACTACAAGATTGTTTTCAATATAGCAACCTACGCTTACGCAGCAAGAATCACTGCTCATAACCAATCGATGGAAACGAGTACCAACCTTACAATAAAGTTACGTACCGTTCAAACAGTCTTATTATAGCACACACATACACACCCCAGGGCAGTGTCCATAATCAGTGCCTGTTAGGAAAGAAAGGCATACAGGTAGTGTCATAGCATGTTACCAGAACCTGGGGGTGATTCATACATGTACATATATATATTGTTTGTAAGCCATCAGTACATAAGCATCTACTTAATAGAAACATCCTGTGTGTGACTTACTAATTCAGTCCACAACACAACATCATGTGTGTGAGAGCAAATGATTTGGTTCAATTGTACGTCTTGTAAGAAGCTGTAGAATGTGAGGGGGTGGGGTGGAGGAGCATAAAAAGAAAGTGGACAGTGAACAGTTATAAAAGTTCATATGTCTTAGCTTTCCCTTCTATACTGTTCTGCATGGATCACAATTTATTTCAAGACTGTTTAAGGAAAGAAATGCTGGGCATAAACAGTCACAGACTTCAGGCATACTGTACTGGCTGTAAATGGATGCATGAGACTCCCAAACATCCCTTATCACACTGAGGTATCCACCCACAGTTACACAATCAGAAGCCACAATGGTTTCAATGGTTGGTGGGTTATCATTGAAATAAATTATGTCATGCTACTTTGACAACATAGATATACATATACACACACAACTACACACCTACAAGCACACACACACACACACATCACTCACAAAACACATACACATGCACATGTGCACACACACACACACACACACACACACACACAATTTCAAAGGACCTCAGTATTATCAGATGAAGGATTAACTGTCATAACCACAAAATTTACATCTCTAAAGAACCACAACTGCAGTAGGGCCATCCTAGTTCATCCATCGGTGAGATATGGGGTGGGGAGAGAGGGGAGAGAGGGAGGGAGGGAAGGAGGAGGAGGGGAGGGAGAAGGGGAGGGAGGAGGGAAAGGGGGAAATTTTACAGAGAAGAGGAAGGTGTGGGGAAAGGAGACTGAGGGAGAGGGAGAGTAAATAAAAGACACCATCAAAAACCATATTGCAAGATTGGTAGACTTTTCCACCACAATAACTTTACTAAGATCATTGGTGTAAGGCTTACTTGCACTTCAACCTAGTCATCACACTTGATGGAATGGGACAGGGCCAGGAGGACATTGACCATGTCCTTTAGGGTGGAGTGTTGATTGCCCTCTTCCAGGGTGTTCAGCTGTTGTACCTCCCTGGGTTTCCTGCAAGACCTCAGCTGCCTTGTCTCTATGGCAATGGGATATTTCCTGTCCCTCAAGACTGCAGTGATTGGAGAAATGTTTCAAGGGCTGGACTGGCATGGCAGGAACAGACAGCACATCATCATAGTACAGTATGGACATAGAGTACTTGGGAAGGGAATGGAATTGGGTAGCCTCGTGATGAGGTTGTGACTGCTGCAGGGATGAATTATGATACAGGAACAGAGGACTGGATACCCCCATCACCACTGCCACTCAAGCTCCCTAAATCAGAGGGGTGATAGGCAGTGTCTGGGAGAAGGAGGAGAGGTGACTGGCTGGACTGAACCCCAGGAGATTTGTGCCAGTCTTGTTACTTGAGGCTGGGGACCTTGGCTTTTAGGTGGTGTCATTGAGTCCCTTACAGAGGTGGGTGGTGTTGCTTGACTGGAGGTGTGGAAGGTGGGAGGGTGGAAGTGGCTATCATAACTGTCCTGGCTCAAGAAGCAGGTCTTGTTGTGACTAGGGTTCACTGCTGAGGCCAGCAAGCTGGCCGGCTTGTTGTCCTTCCCAGAGCCTTAACCTCACTTCAGCCCACTGGTGCTTAGGACTCTATACAACATCACCACTGTCTACCATTGACTAGAAGCAGTTAACAAACTAGCAACCTCCAGTCATGACGGTAGGATCTCTGGTGCCAGTGGGACTTCCCAATTAGGAAGAGTACCCACTTAAGTAAAACAACATCAAACTCATAGGGTTCCCCCATTACCACACAAATTTCCAGTCCACACACATTCTAAATAACGCCCACTACATTTTAAATCATTCGATGGATACAATTCACCCACCTCTATTGCCCAAAAGTCTATCCTTGTCCTCTGTTGCTATTGGTATCCGCGCGCGTATGCTGACGTACGTCGCGTCCGACGGTACCAGAGAGCAGTTAATACCATAATGACGAATTCTATATCCTGGGTACGAGACAGCTCTCGGACACGTTTTGCTTATCAAATTTTTAACTATATGTTTCAAAAATGGCTAGCCAATTCTATGAGGTGGAGAGAATCGTGGCATCGCGGAAAAAGGTAATTGCTTATTTGCATACATATTACCTACCTTTGTGGTTTTATGCAGGGTACAAAATTGGAGTATTTAGTTCTATGGACGGACTATCCAAAGGAACAGGCATCTTGGGTGCGACATAAAGATGTCACTCCTGCCCTCCTACGGTACACTTAATGTACATGCATATTATTATTTGTATACTACTATGCAAACTTTACAGGTCGTTCGTAAACCCAACGCCGTCCATTCGTGTTGTGTTGGACTGTGTTAGTGTATTCATGCATCATGTTGGCAGTTCCTTATCGGCAGGCACGATAAGGAGAAATCAACTGAGAATCGACATGCCAAGTGACGTCTTCCGTTTCTTATTTGATGGCAAAGGAAAATCAGTAGGCCAAGGATATAAAGAATATGAGCTGTGCGAATTTGATGATAAGTACTTCACCAATGACTGGTATGCTAGTTATGATGCCAATGGTGACGGCTGTGCTATTGACTTTCCCTTAAGAATGAAAAGTAGTGTTAGTTGGTCAAGAAGCCAACGTTTTATGAAGAACAAAGAACTGGTTAAAAAAATATATTTTGAACGAGTGTACATTTATGTTGTTAAAAAACGTATCTAGCATGTGTATATCTCTTTGTGAACGATGTAGTACAGTAGTACATTAAATTATGTTTACATACTTGACACATGCGCAAATAAGATAATGAGACGCAGGTGAGGGTCAGCCTAGTCTCCTCCCTTTGTGTAGTAACATGCACTTGCATAATATTTTTTAATGCTGGAGTCCCAAATCTAATCATTCAATGGTGGGGTGAGGGGGAGGGAGGAGAGTAGTGAGAGTGGAGCAGAAAACACTAGTGTAGAGGGACTGAGACTGAAGGAGAGATAAGGGTGCAAGGTCATTGTTTGAGGTTGCCAAACCAAAGTACATGTATGGATGAGACCTTTCCTAGTTTTTATTACAAGCTATAAGAGTTCTATCTATGATGGATGTGTGCTTCATGGGAGAAGATATGCTAGTTGCCTACTCGATTTGACCTGTCCAGCTGAATGGCATTACTCACTGTCGATGTTTCTGGTCTGTATTGTATAAATGTCATTGGAATAGCTGACTGCTAGTTTAAATGACTTGGGACCATAAAATTTAGCACACACATGTGCATAGTTCTGAAAGAACTTAAGTCCTTGGACAGGATGAATTGTGATTCCAGTTTGCAGAATGCAGCAGTTGCTTGTAACATACCACCCGAACCTCTGAGCATGTGTGTGTGTGTGTGTGTGTGTGTGTGTGTGTGTGTGTGTGTGTGTGTGTGTGTGTAACATCTTTTGAAGTACTGTATCCCACCATCCATGAATTCTATTGTGATAAAACTTGGCAGGCTTCACTACAAAGATATCTGTACATAGGGCACATGCAGTGAACGAAGTCATGGGATTGGCAAAGTTTCCAGAAGGATTAAATACCTACATATACTTGTAAAAGCAGTTACACATGTACAGGGTGAGGTATGTATTATACATGTATATGACTTCAGTGTTACTAGAAAGGTATGTCCACAGGTAGAATGTCTATCAGGCCACCTTTTCTTTAGTAATGCAAACGCAAAAGCAGGTGGGATAGAGTATACCAGTACATGTATATATTGACAGGTCAGACTTGCAACCACAGCAGTTGCAAAGGGCTGGCCTGTGGTTTTGTTGCATCACAGTAATGTGGGTTTTGCTAAAACCACTATTTGGAGATAAAAGAAACCATGTAGACTGTAAGGCTCTGGGCTTATTTACCTGCATCTGGTTGCCAGAGCATTTATTACACTATTTTCATGCATGTACATACAGTTCTCTTCAGGGAACAAAACAAAGCATCATGTAAATCTTATACTGGTTCCCAATATCAAAAAACTGACAAGTGAAGTACACACACTCACTATCATAAACTCCTGCTTATCCTGTGAACCATATTTGTGGCTAGATGTTGAAATCCATATCATATAGTCAATTTGAAAACTGTGAGACAATCTCATACAGATATGGGGTCAAGATTGTCAACCTGACAATCACAAATGCATGGCCCATTTAGAGGAGCAACCCAATTAGACTCTATGGACACATACATGCCCAACACAAACACACATACTCACACACTATATATGCCACTCACACAGCATACTACACACACATATACCACACAAAAATATACATACAAAAACAAGTTCATAAGCATGTGCACAAGGGAACTGGTGGGAACACTGAAAATAAGTGCACGTGTTGGTTATAGCGCTTAAATTTTTCTACCAAATGCAAATGGAGGTAAAGTGGCTGGGAGAAATGGGTTTGAAAGGACATACACACAGTACACAAACACTCACCAAACACACTGTTCATGCACCCAACATGTGTGTACACACTATACACATGCACACACATGCATAAGACCAACCACACATAAGCAAACTCATCCCATATGCAACATAAACATACTACAAAAACACACATTTATTGTACACGCATACCTAATGTGCATGTCATTGGAAAATGCTATCCTCTCCCCCCAAAGAAGCAACATGGTTCCCCCCCTCCCCCCCCCCCCCCCCTTCACCCGCAGGACAAAGGAGTGAACATTGATCAAAATAGTGGGTAGTGTGGGAATTACATACGTAGTACATACACACACCCATATGAATACATTTGACTATTTTTTAGGGCGCATTATTCGATCACACTCTTCTGAGTCAGGGAAGCTAATGTTCCATATACGTGGGTCTGTGTCGGGCGGGATGTACAGGTGTTTGTGACGGCACACTAGTTTGAGATGCTCACGCTGGTCTCTATGGATACCACCCCCAGCTGAAAACCACTGGAGACAAGAGAATATTGAGGCGAGGAGGGAGAAAGGAGGAGGAAGAGTAGAGTCAAGATGTGTTAGTTTGGGACATACCTTCTGGCAATCTGGGCAAGCTTTGGCATCCAGCTTGTCGCGGTCTGCTTTTTTACGAATAGGCACATCAAATTTGTACGTAGGCAAACCGGCTGTCTTGGCAAGCTTTTTAGCATACCTACAGCAATCATAATATGTGTGAGGATCACTTCATATTTCACTGTGACCCCATCAATCACTTCACTCACTCATATTGTAAATCCCTTTCATTTTTGATTCGTGTATTCTCTCTCTCTTCTTCTTGTTCTTTCTCTTGCTCTATTCTTTCCTCTTCAAGCTCGTCCCCCCCTTGAAGGTTCTGCTGTTGGGATCTCCCCTCCTCTTCTTCTGCAAAGAAATCTGGGCTTTCCCACTGCTGCTTGGAGGGTAGGACTACCGCTTGGTCTTCTTCCCTCTCACCCCTGTCCTCCTTATTAGAACCAAAGAAGATATTGTTTCTAGGGCTGGATAGGATGACATCCACTGGTCTGACCACAGGGGTCAGCGGCACAATGTTAGGTGAATCCAGGCTAAGAGACCCATCAGGTAGAACCTGTGTCAACGTGGTCTGCTTCAGACCCCTCCTCCTATTTCTACTCCACGTCTCCTCATCAGGAGTGTGTGTCTGATCCACGCTGGTACCCAGTCCTGAGTCGTTGGGCTGGGGGCTGAGGCAGCTGGAACCCAGTCCTGTGTCGTTGGGGTGGGGGCTGAGGCAGCTGGTACCCAGTCCTGTGTCGTTGGGCTGTTCTGTTAAGTTTCTCTTCAACTCATGTTTGCTGCTTTCAATTATGGGGGAAAGGGGTGGGGTTTCCGTTGTGTCCAACAAGCATTGCGAATCGGTCAGTGGTATTCCCTCCACCTGAGGGATGCACTGAATTGGAGAGAGAGCCAAGCTACTGGAATGCTGGAGTGTACCAAAGGGTGGCACAATGAAGGTGGAAACTGCATTGAAACAGTCCTTATGACTAGAGTAATGGGGCAGTGAGGCCTGTGTTGAAGTCAGCAAACGTAGTGGCAACTTGACAATGGAGCATGTTAAAGAGCTGGTGCTGTTCTCGTAGTCTGAATCATGCAGTATCACATTATCAAATGAAAGTCCTTCATTTCTGTCTTCTGGAAGCTTTGCTTTGAAGCTTGTCAGAGGCAATGCTGCACTGCTATTTTCCTGCATGTCACATGCAAGGCATGTGACATCAGATGTAAAGTCAGTTGCTCCTGCTGAGGCTTTGGAAGCAAGATCACAAGCTTCTCCTGCCACACACCCTTTACTAATGTGTCTCCTTCCCTGATCAGACCTTGCCTCCATGTAGTGCATCTTCTTTGGGGAGGAATTGGTTAGCTGAAGAACTCTCTTCCCCTTTGATGCAGCCACGCCTTCCAACAACCTCTGCGCCGGGATGTAGTCCTCATTAACCACATCACCACCGTCCTCTTCTGAGTAGAGACCTGTTGACGATGAACTGGAGAAGAGGCTGATGGTTGCATTGCATTTGGTCTGGAGAGGTAGCTCTTTGTTTCTCATTTCCATGGCTTCACGCTCTCTTAGAAGTGTTTCAATTTGTTTCCTCAAAGCTTCATTTTCTCTCTTATGTGCTTCACGTATTATTTCAATTTCTTGTCTGAGTGTTTCGATATCCATTTTAAGTGCCGCTACACACCAAAACATTAGGGTAATTGGTACGGCTGAAATCGGCTATAAAATCATGGACTCACACTGATTCTCCTGCAGCGCACGCAAGCACGTCGCATGAAGATGCATAGCATGCTGAAAAGAGTTCATCTTTTGGAGTTAAAAAAAAAACTGGTTCCCAGACTTGCAGATTTATTTATTGCTATCGTGAGAATATGGTTACCGTAGGAGATTACTGCTTCGTACCTTGACCCAACCAAGCAATCCAGTATGACCGTTCTGGATCCTTTCTTTAACAGATGTAAGCTGCTAGTTATAGCTTACCAGAACATGCAATGTGCACTGGCGTACGCGTAGCACACAACCACATCAATCGCTAACGCAGTAAGTCAAACGTTCCGTCTATCAATCGCTAACGCAGTAAGTCAAACGTTTTACAACGTTTGACTTACTGCGTTAGCGATTGATGTAGACGGACCTGCATGCTACGCGTACGCCAGTGCACATTGCATGTTACAAACCTAGTCTCGTACCCAGACCCACATGACGTAACGATTATCGCTGTACAGTATAATCTACGTAGATTACCGTAGTTCGTCAACGCTTTGCACGATATTGCTTAGGTTCGTTTTTCAGTGATTCGTATGAGCCAAGAACGTGTAATTCGTTTAGCGGAAAATCCTGGCTAAGCTATTCTCGTGCGCATAAGTGGTACCGCCCACCGCATTCCAGATTAAAAGCATTATGTACGTTCAATGGTTCGTCTGATGATATTTCTTGGTTTTCATGTTTTCGTGCGAGAGTGGAAACGAACAAAAAAACGAAAATGGACTGAAAATACAGTATACTGTTAACAGCGATAATCGCGTCATGTGGGTCTGGGTACGAAACTAGCTAACAGCATCCAGAACGGATTGCTTGGTTGGGTCTGGGTACGAAGTCTATGAGACCCGCCTCTTTTGTCGGGTCTGGGTACGACGCCGAATGTGTACGCTCCATTAGCCCCACCCTTACGATGGAAGTTAACTTGAATATTGAAAGTTAGCGGTTAAATGTATTACGTAATGACCGCTAGAAGTAACGGTTGTAATTAGTTTTTCTTTGAAAATTTTTACTGCTTTTGCTTTCAATGCAACGAACACAAAATATATATCAAAATGATGCGCCGAATTTTCCCTATCGAGTGGTTCAATCAGATTTTTTATATGATTTGAAATAGAAAAGTGTCCTCTCAATGTATTGCGATTTCTGGATATGCACGAGGTGGAATTGCACGTGATCATACTAGGTGTTCCAGTGAACCCATTGTATGCGGCTCCGATAAACGATACATTAGTTGCATTTTGAATAGACAGGGTGACATCTGAATCAAGAACGTTAGTTCCATTCAAAAAGTAGATGATAGTATCAGATTGAAAGTAGAACGAGGAATTCATAGCATATGTATTAATGGTTCTGCACAAGTCTCCCTGATAGGATGCATGCTCCCCTTCTGGAGAAACACAGTAAGTTGTAGCTGATGTGTGTACTGAAAATATCGTCAAAGAGAGAAGACAAATTAACGAGTCCATCTCGTGATCTATACAGCGAGAAGGATTTGATGTTAGAAGCACACATATGCACTATGCAGCGCATTATATAGTAAGTTCACTGCATGTTGCTAGTATAAAATACATGATACATGCATGTCCACGTGCCATCACGTGCTCCAAACGTAACCACTCGTTCCGCGTCTTACATGCAGTCCTCCTAAATTCATGCAACGGCCCTTGCATAAACTGCCGGGCACAGCAGAAACTTATTGCTTTTACCAAACACCGATCGGTTTGAATCTTAACGGTACGCGCATGTACGTAAGCATTGTCCGTTATCGAAGGTATGACACTCAAGCGTTCTGTGCGCTTACACCACCTAACACAGCGTACATGGGCATCCATACAGTGATGCGTACATGTGCGTGCGTGGCGTATATGAGTTACGTGCGTACACGAGTATATGGTGAGTATGTCATTGGGAGTATGAATGCTGTACTTTGCAGTATCTGCAAGGCCGTGCATTGATGATATTAATCATTCTCGCCTTCCGCGTGCAAAAAAGGCCTTCACCCGATGGAGGTTCATGACTCACTGGTCCGTTACACTAACACGAGGTATTTAATACGAGTTTGTGATAAATTAGTGTTTGGCTAACCTCGCACAACGAACTTGGTTTTCGTTCAAACACGGCTTGGAATAACCAATTTATTGCGTCATCTGTATTTCTATTTAAAGCGTAGACTTACATGTACATCCTCATGAATTTATCATCACAATGTAGTTACACTACAATACTGAGGAGCAAGTATGCCGTATATAGCAGCATGGATACTGTAGCTAATAGATAAGGAAACGGGCTTGTTAATGCTGCGTTTGTCCCGGATACCCCGCTCCATCGTCACCTTAAAGCTAGAACAATTACATATAACCATCAGTCACGGGTAAGGACGTTTTATCATGTTGTAGCCTCTAGACAAAGAGGAGCGCATCTAATCCCCTACATATGTACGATGTTACTGATCCCTACATATGTACGAGTTACTGATCCCCTACATATGTACGATGTTACTGATCCCTACATATGTACGAGTTACTGATCCCCTACATATGTACGATGTTACTGATCCCCTTCATATGTACGATGTTACTGATCCCCTACATATGTACGATGTTACTGATCCCCTACATATGTACGAGTTACTGATCCCCTACATATGTACGAGTTACTGATCCCCTACATATGTACGAGTTACTGATCCCCTTCATATGTACGATGTTACTGATCCCCTACATATGTACGAGTTACTGATCCCCTACATATGTACGAGTTACTGTATTTCCGACATAGTTAAGTTGCTTCGCCACCAGCCTCATGTGAACAAAATAACCTACATCCTATATAGGAATTGTACCAACTGTACTTTGTAACAATATGACACAAGCACTAAGCCACGATTCTCGCGCCTATAATAAAAGCAGTTCTGCATATACATGTGAATTGTAGCAAGATGTCTACAGTGCACGCCACGTGGTAATTTACCTGACCCTGGTGCCAACACAACTAAAGCTTTAGGCAAAGCTGGATGATTGTTTTGATTCTTCAGAAATCTCGCAATACTCAGAAAACAGAGCATCGTTCGAGCTGTGAGCTCGCCCGCTTTAGCAACCTTCAATTACCGATCACTGATTTCATACAGCAACGTTGTAATCATAAGGCCTACACCCTTTTAGACAAGTTGTTGTGACGTTTTTTATGCCACGGGTGTTACGATCCATTGAATTACGCCCCAAAATTTTGAAATTGCTATTACCACACCTAGCAACGGTTGCAATGATTTGTACCCGTCGGAACTAGTTACTGAATGGAACACGTGATGGCCCTTTAGACGAGGTATTGTTGAAGATAGATCTGTGCTCTATACTGAACAAGGTACATTTGGGCATCAAAGATTGTTTCGGTGTGGAGAAGCGTCCTTCGATAGAAGGTTAGCAAAACTCCCAACGTGCGAACTTCCAGTTGAGAAGCGACTTGTATGAAGGCATTGTACATATAAATCGAGCTTTCGTTTTAACTTATATGCGCTTATTTCTGAGACGCGATTTGTATACAAATCGTGTCTCAGAAAAAAGCGTATATAAGATACAACAGTAACGTGCAAACATTGTCAAGTGATTATAAGGAACGTCTTGTTTTTGTTGTGCTGCATGTATGGAGCAAGTGTAGACATGTATATACGTGTATACATCCATTATACTGCGAAGCAACAGCATGCTTTGGAGTACGTTTTACTCTCTTTGTGGGTAGTGGCTGAGCACGGATTTGAGTCAGGAGAAATACTGATTAAGTGATATTTGATGATGCATGCACCTTAGCCTCTGTTCTGATTGAACTGTTGAAACGGCGGTGAATCGATTCAGCACCTTTGTTCTCCCAACATGCCAAATCCATCTCACCCACTCAACTGTGTGCTCCTCTAATGGGTGCATTTTGGGTGAGATAGTTTCATTGCAGAAATTGGTTCGAAATTTGTTCATAAAGGCTTCATCTGTGAAAATATCACATAGTTAATACATATCCACGTGACATTACAGAACATTCCACATTCACAAAATATTAGTCGTAGATGGAGTGGCATGTTCCAAGTCTAGCAAATGCCCCTTCAAATTTGTCTGCAAGCTACTGAGCATCCATAAGGAGAGCAGGGTACTGCTGGGCCATTTTTGAAGGTCTTTGCACAAAGTTCTTTTTGATGCCTCACTTTGGCCTTGGCCTTTTGTAATCTTACAAGAGTTATTGTCTGGAATGATGGTGAATTGATGACGTAATTATTATTGCTATACAAATTTACTCACTCTTCCGCCCCCAGTTGTAATGCACTTGCATTGGCTCTAGGCTTTCAGACAGCATTGTTTGAATCACATGCGCTCTACTGGTCTGTGCAGAATACAAAGGCAGAGTGGACACTTCAGATAACTGATGGCAGTTTGTGACTGTGTAGCAGCCAGCTGGACACTTTGGATTGAAACTGTTTGGTGCAATGTACCCAATATGTGCAAGTATCGGCTCACCTTGATGTAGTGATTCACCTTGATGTTTGGTCATATGTTTTGTCACATTCCTTTCTTCATACCACCTTTCACCAGCACCTCAAAATGCTGGCAAATGTAAATATGATCATGCCATTAAATTCAGTTATAATTAGCTCTTCACTCACTTCACACTTGCTTTCCACTTGTAAGGCGTGACCAAACTTCTGAAGGTACTAGCTTTCTCTGACTGGAAAAATTTAACACTCTCTCCATACTTAGCTCACAAGGTTTGCAGAATGATGGTGGGTGGATCTCGATATGATCAACGATCACATGGATACCAAAAGCTAGTTTAAGCTCCTCACAACTCACCTGGAAGTTCGCGAGCCTCACAAATATCCAACCAAAGGATGCCACTCGTAACGAATTAAGGACCACATGATTGATACAAGCGTTGCGCCGTATGTCGAAATGCAATAAACATGTGAGCATGCAGTAGATTTGGGTTTGTACTTAGACTATTACTATGCATGAAATTATCAATAGAGAGGCGTAGTAAGACTGCATGCGTCGTCGCAGCAACAGGCCTGAAATATGTTCGTGCGTTTGTAACGAGACTCAGTATATGGCAATGAGCACAGAGAAAACTCTTGTTGTCAATGCAATGTGCAATACATACAAGTTTCTGTCTCTAGGCAACAATACACACAGCTGTATTTCCAATACATAATTGGTGATTTTCCACATTTACCACATGATCTTCATTCTCCAAAATTGTATTCTCAACTGGAATGACCGTTTCATCTTCAAGGACTTCAGGTAACATCATATCTTGCACGACCTCCATGTGGGTATTATTATCCTCTGGTGTCACCTGCTTACTTGAGGATGGTTCAACATCTGATTCAGGCTCTGTGTCACTAAGGCAAGGTTTCAATCTGTTGCGAAGAACAACACGCTTCTGGGTCGCACCTATCAGTTGCACGTGGTAGTTCACTGGACCTACTTTGTCTATAATGGTGTATGGACCACGCCATAATGAAGAGAATTTTCGTGTTTGTCCCTTTTTGATTGCAGGAACAAAATGCCATACTCGATCCCCAACTTGAAAAGCATCTCCTACAATGGCTTGATCCTTTAGCTGCTTTTGTAATTGGTGAGCCTTATGTAGTCGTTGGCGAACTACAGAAAATGCAGATTTAAGAGATGACTGCGTCTTCCTTACATGATCAGGAAGTTCTTGACCTTGAGTTTGAGCTCGACCTAGCAGTACATCGATTGGCAAATTATGAGAACATCCAGACATTACAAAGAGGGGAGTGTATCCAGTTGACTCGTGGACAGCAGTTCTAAAGGCAAATAAAACTTTCTGAAGGTGACAGTCCCAATCCTTCTGATGCTCCTCAACAACCTTGGACAGCATTGCTTCAAGGGTGCGATTGAAACGCTCTACCTGACCGTTTCCTTCAGGGTGATAAGCAGATGTTTGTGTGCGCTTGATACCAAGCTGTGCGCATAGTGACTGCATGACCTCACTTACAAAATTAGCACCTTGGTCACTGTGGAGAGATTCAGGAACACCATACTGACAAATGACTTCATCGGTTAGTATCCTTGCTAATGTGATGCTGTCAGTCACAGCCAGTGGAAACGCTTCGACCCATTTACTGAATAGATCAGTCACGACCAGTATGTACTTGTTCCATAGGACGTAGCAGGTAATGGGCCCATTATATCCCATGAAAGCCTTTGAAAGGGATATTCACTTTTAATGGTGCCTAGTGGTGCTTGGGACGCTGGCAAGCCTCACACTTCTTAACAGCTTCCCGAATATCCTGCTCATAACCTGGCCAGAAAAAACGCTCCTTTACCTTTTCCAACGTTTTGTGAACACCTAGATGTCCTGACTTGCTGTGAAGGAGTTCAAACACAAGTGCTCTCAAAGATTTTGGTATCACACTCTTAGCATGACGACATAGAACTCCATCCTCTAGGAAGAACTTGCTCCATTTTTCATCCGGAGGAGACATGCCATTTTCAATAGCCTGCACAATTTTGATGTGAACTCATCTGCAGCCTGTTCTCGCTTCAACCTCACCTGATCCCCCAAACATGTAATTCCATTCACAAATACTCCATCATTCACCACCGGCAATTTCTCTTCATCTGGCCTTCGTCGTGACATTCCATCAGCATTACCATTGCTCTTACCAGCACGATATTTAATGGCTATGTCAAATTGTTGGAGAAACAGCAACCAACGTGTTATTCTTCCTCCAGTATCTTTTAATCCACGAAGTGAAGTAAGGGGATTATGGTCTGTGAGTAAATTGAATGACTTTCCATACAAGTATGGGAAAAACTCTTTAACAGCGGCTACCACTGCTAATGCCTCCCTTTCTATTGTGGAGTAATTTTGCTCGGCTTTGCTCAACTGGCGACTCCAGTAAGCTATAAGCTTTTCTTCCCCTTCATGTTCCTGGCTCAATACTGCACCTATTGCACAACCTGATGCATCAGAGGCGACAACAAATGGTAGCTGAAATTGTGGATATGCTAAGATTGTGGGACTGACTAGTAGATGCTTCAGGTGTTGAAATGCATTCTGGCATTCTGAATTCCATTTGAAACCACCTCTGTCTTTCGTGTTAACTTATGCAAAGGTTCTGCAATGCTGGAGTACCCCTTGATAAAACGTCGGTAGTAGTTTGTCAGTCCCAGACATTGCCTCAATTCCTTGATGTCGCTTGGAACTGGAAAAGAAATCATGGCACTGGTTTTATCTGGGTCAGCTTGTATGCCTTGCCTCGACACTATGTGACCCAGATATCGAATCTCACTTTTAGCGAAATGGCATTTGCTAGGTTTTAGTTTTAACCCTGCCTCGGCCAGATGATGAAACACCATTTTTAAACGCTCTAGATGTTGATCAAAAGGGACACTAAAGACCACAATGTCATCAAGGTAAGGCACTGTTCATAAGTCAAACCTGCTAACACACATTCCATAAGCCTTTGAAAAGTAGCCGGGGCATTTGTTAATCCAAAGGGCATCACATTAAACTCAAAATGTCCCTCACGAGTGGAAAATGCTGTCTTCTTCCTATCTGCCTCTTCCATCTCTACCTGCCAATAACCCGAAGCCAGGTCTAGAGTTGTAAAGAACTGTGATCCTGTCAGGGCCTCTAATGTCTCATCAATTCGGGGCAAGGGTAAGCATCTTTCTGTGTCATGCTGTTAACCTTTCGGAAGTCAACACAAAAACGCCAAGACCCGTCCTTTTCTTGATCATTACAATTGGTGATGACCAAGGACTATTGCTTTCCCTAATTACCCCGTCTTTTAGCATCTTCTTGACTTCCAACTTGACCGTTTCTTGAAGGGCATGAGGTATCCTCCTTATAGGTTCCCGAACTGGTAACCCATTTGTTATGATAGTGTGCTTGACCTTTGAAGTTCGACCAGTTGGACCACCTTCAGTAACAAACAGGCTCCTAAACTCCCAAATCAAGTTCTCCAGCTTCTGTTTTTGTGATTGAGTAAGATCTAACGCTTCTAGCAATCAGAAACCCCCTGCATGTGGTGTCCTTACAGTTTGGCTCTATGAAACCCTCCCTTCCAGTTAGCAATCCAGAACACTCTACCTCCATACCCAGTATTGCAATGGAAAGATAACGTGTTCCTTGCACAATCAAGTACAGCACCATGTTTAGACAAGAAATCTATGCCTAATAGACAGTCCACAGTAAGCTTCTTAGCTACAATAAATACATGCGAAGCACTAATGCTATCCAAGTTTACTTCATGGCCAGAAATGGAGGACATGAGTGAATATGTAAGGTTGTGATAGAGATTTGAGAATTCTGATTTCACCAATAACTTTGCCACTTTTTTTAATGATTTATCATCTTTCAAGACAAGAAATTATTAATTCAAATCAATTAACTAAAATTATTTTTTTCAAATTGAATTCCAAACAGGTTTAGTATTCTCTAAAAATCGGTCTGATTATAATATACGTGTATTATGGAAAGAACATTAAGCATCCATTAATTAAATTCAAGACAAATTAACTAATTACAACCGAGCATAATTAATTATATTCATAAACGTATGTCATTATGTGCGTCATCTTTTGAATATTGATGTATCGTCTGCTCACGAGACTTCTGCTCACGAGACCATTAAAATAGTAAGACTACGATATAGTGTGCCAAACCTCCGTTTCTGCAACGAGAAAAACAGTACTCCCACCTGATGTGGATTGATGCAGCGCAAGTGCGCAAATTAAAAATTCTGCGTGCCAGACTAGTGTATAATAACAACAGGTCCTGACATGTTTTTGTTGTTGCCCAAACACTATCAAAACTATATCCTACATACGCATGCACAAATTTAGTTGAGCGTTTTGTTTGTTCCCAGGCCATACCAAGTAATTTCTTGCATTCTCACGCGACACAATAGTGGAACTAATCATGATAACCGATTGAGTATTTTAACGCGAGGTGTCGCTACATCAGGCGGGAATGAGAATAGTAGTGCCGTTTCGTTGGCGTAAGTTAAGCCAAAGCGTTCGAAGCTATCAAACCAGCACATGGAGAAATTTCTGTTGTATACATGTAGCTCACGATTATTTACCCATCTGAATCATTTTTAATGTGCTGGTGCAATTTGCATGGTCATATCAGCAAAAAGCATAGTGGGTTTAGATAATCGTGGGATTCGGGGATAAAAACACGAAGTTAAAGCAAGATCCCACCATATACATTTACCATACAGAAAAGGTGTAGTATGATGCGTTGAAAAAGGAAGTCCATAGCTATAACCATGTACAAGTTGTGTAACATGTGTGATTACAAGGAGATGTACATTTACGTAAACATTTTGTACCAGAATGTAAGTGACAAATCAATTGAAAATCACGAATTGATTCTACGGGTTTTTTTTCTGTGGACGTTCTTGAGAACTTAGCACCATCCCCAGAAATCCTGATTTTAATTTTTTTTTACCAGATGCAAATACTGCTGGGTTCTTTGATATCTGCATTGAGAAGAATGAATTATTACATGCATGTATTGTTTGTAATGTTTACTATTACCTATATTGACAAGTGTTTGCACAAAGTACTTTCAAACGGCCGACAGGCACCTTCATGACCCTCGATGCGGATGAGGTCCAAGATATCATTAAGTTCGGTGCGCCTTTTTTTTTTTACAGCATTAGACCTTGGAAGCTCTGAGAAAAGCATGCATGGAAAGTTCTTGGTAAAACTTGTCGCTTACTCCGAATCTATCTAGCGGATAGATTTGCCTCGGTGCTGTCGGAGTTATCGATATCAGTGGTTCCTGATAACAGAGGCATAGTTAGAGGTTTTCCAGTGGTGGTATGACATGTGAGTCAAGAGTAATCCCGTATGATGGCATGCAGGAATTCCAACGCTCTACTTGTGCAACTAACTACATCTTGTACTTTCTATCGAGCGTGCCTGCATGTTGCTTACATCATATAATTTACCTCCTTTGTTACAATACTGTGAAGCAAGCGTTTCGTGTGCTTCAGTCAGTTCCTGCCTCACGAAAATTAGCTGATTCTGCAAATCGTATATCATAGCATCGGCTTCAGCCAATAAGTCGTTCGCTACGCTTCGTTCTTCAACAAGCATGGCAGCAGGAAACAACTCACCTTTATAAATTGTAGTGATTGTGGAGCCAAATAGCACATCGATCCACTTTGTACCCCTCATTTTTCTAAGTTTAGATGCAACACTCAGCGATCTGCGATACAATTGTGTTTCTAAACGTGTCGCGTCTGGGTCGAAAGACATGATATCGTCCTCAATACGTTCATTTAACAACGCCACGAAGCTTGTATCGCGGTGCTCCGTGAATTTGCCCAGTCTTCTAGCAGACGGTTTGGTTTCGCTACAGATAGTATACCATCAAGTTCAGTGGACCCCACAATAGTCACCACTAGTGTCTCCAACGGAGGTAGCACATCTTTCGAAAGCGTATAGCTTCTTCGGCTGCTAGCTGGTTGCACGTTCTCATCCAATTCCATATAGATATATGGTTGTCTTCACAAAGCGAAAGCTAGAATGAACGCGAGGATACACTGAATACCATGTACTCGCGAGGTACAGCGATTTTAGAAGTTACGGATGTACATGTATGTATAGCATGTAACGACCAGTGTACTGTACAATAATTAACCATAACGTTTAATAATGTCATGCTGCACAACCTAGAAAAGTCAATTTTGAATCATCTGTGTATGTGGCAAAATTAACACCATAGTATAAGTATATGGCCAGATGATTTGGCCTTTAGGATCTGCCTTGGAAACTTGAGTAGCGGGTCTACACGGCGTGCTATAAGGGAGAAACGGTTGATAAATGCACCATCTTCCATTCAATGTATGTGTATTTTCATAAAACCCAGTTTCGAATTAGCTGTGTGCACATTTTGGCGGAACAAAATAATACAAGAAGTTCCATTCAGAGTACCTTTATCACAATTTTGCCTGGAAACATAGTTACGGGTCTCCAGCAAAGAATTGTACACGTTTGAATGCAAATCTCCATAGACGTTCCATACTTCAATTTTTCATGACGCGCGTCGCGGGTTTCAAGTATTCATGTCCGCTATTTCTGGCCATGTCAAGAGACACACTACCTAGTACATCCAATGGAAGGCCGTTTGCTCCCACTGTATGAGGTGCCGTCTTAGTCATTTCTTTGCGAGCGCTAGAAGATAGGATATGATAACTAATGACCGATACCGCCGCAGCACCCGAATCGATCAAAAATTGAATTGGTTGATCCCCTACCAACCCGTGCGCACACATAGTGTTGTGACTTAGATTACAGCCACATACCTGGGCAGGTGCCTTATTCCATTCTCGGTCAGTTCCCTCTCGCCGACCCCGTACTTGCTCGCGCTCTTAACCAAGCAGAGGACAATTACGTCGAATACGACCCTCCTTATTGCAGTTGTAACAGCAAATAGTTGGTGTCCCTCGGCGTCCTGATTTCGTCTTCTCCTTTACGTCGAAACGTCGCTCCAAGGTTTCCATACGCTGCAATACTTGGTCCCATCAACCAGTGCAGGTGTAACGCATTACGTAATTATTATACTTATGTATTGTAACGAGACTCAGTATATGGCAATGAGCACAGAGAAAACTCTTGTTGTCAATGCAATGTGCAATACATACAAGTTTCTGTCTCTTGGCAACAATACACACAGCTGTATTTCACATAAAATACACAAGTATAATAATTACGTAATGCGTTACACCTGCACTGGTTGATGACCACTGTTACACGTTAATGAGCTAGCAAAATCATTTATTCGTAAATGTGCAATTGGACATCTATAAACATCCGTAAATGTCCCCCACAAAACAGCATGATGTGAGCAGACAATTAATAGACATAGTATACATTAATCGACTCATGCGCATGCGTGGAAAATGTATGTTACGACACAGGCTAAAACGTGCTGCGCAGAACTATCCATACACCTTCACGTGCTCGCGTGGAGCATTTAGTCATCCAACAGTTCTTCTCGGTATCCTGTGTCGGATTCTTTCTCATTTTCATGGGAGAGAGCTACCGTATGTGAAGATGACGCATCACTTTCTGGATCAGTTAGCTCTGGGAAGGTTAACTTTGGAACTGTTGTGTACTTCCCTTTTGCTTTCCGTATTTGGTGGTACTCCTGCAGCACAATCACTGCCACAAATACGATGAACACGCTGCCGACAAAAGTGATATAAGAAAAATGGAGCTCAGATAACGATTGGGTTGAATTAGCATCTTGATCGTATCCAACTCGGGATCGATAAAGAAGCGGAAACAAGCACAAGCCAATCAAATTTATGTAGAGGAACATTTCCAGATAACAGTATTTGACATTCTTGTATACGTTAAATCGAGCCAGGTAAATGACCACGGCCGCGATAAAAAACATGGCTACACTCAAATTGAAACTACTATTGGTGATTTCGACCAAAGCACTGGATACATAAATAGGTATTCGAATTAAAAGAAGAAGTCCACTCCAAAAGCGATGACGCCCAATGTACGGACCTTCATAGCTATCGATAAATGGTTTCAGTTTGTTCACCCAATTCAAGATCTTCCAATCGGACTTGGTCTGTATGCAAGGGGTTAATAAAAGAAGTATCGCGTATGGAAGAATGAAGAGCAGTACGGTGAGAAAAGCCATAATGAAAAGGGGCACATGAGAACTGTGTAAGTATATTATGTTGGCATTGTATTTCCAGACGTACAAGTTGGTGACAGTTGTCCTATTGTTGTCCATAGCAACAGCAATGTAATCTATAGAGAGTATATCAATAACTGTCTTTAATAGCTTTCCATACGTCAGGAGTACGAGGGTAGCCAGAACGGGAACAACATTGTGTCTGCACAAATTGGAAACTCTGGTGGAATAGCGCCCTGCAGTAACGATGAGTCCCACTAGCACCAGGATGTATACTGGGAACACGAACTGCAGACCCAGCCTACCCGCTGTGCTCATCCGGTCATAAAAGCACGTCACAATACCGAGGTCCAAGTTAAGCCACGAAATGAAGATTGAGATGATCTTAATCAATACGGAATTAGAACCTTGCAGAAATGCGGATTCGTTGATTTTAACGATGTTAGCATAAAATATGAAGCCATTCAGCGTGCCATTGGACACCGTGAGGTTCAAAGTGAGCAGCGCAAACACTAAGACCACGCCCATCGCTGCGAATGGAAGGAGGAGAAGGAGATGGAGATTGTCACATTTCTTGCACTGAGATCCCCCGAACATTTCGCTCAGACCATCCGCGCATCCTCTGCACAAGGGCCCCGAATGGTTAGTGGCGCACTGGTCATCCTGCTTGCGCAGATTGACAGCAGTCACACCACTGCAATAATCGAACGAGCAAACCTCGTGAAAAGCAAGAGCACCATTAATGGTTCCAAGCCAGCTTTTAGAGGGCTTGTATATTTGGACGTCATCTATCTGGAAGTTGGACACATTGCACCATACTCCCTGTTGCTCGCTTAAAAAGGCGTTACATTCACAAGAGCCATTTGATGAATTGAAAGTGAATCCCAATGGACATGGAAGAACTTGAACTGATATTAATGTCGCGTTGGTATCACCAGACAAAGCTGATATGAACACAGCTTGAGGAATTAATTCAAACGTTACATTTTGGAGAGAACTGTTGATCGTGTAGTTCGTACCGATCGCTTGGCTCCACAGGGTTTCAAAAATGATGCGATTGGTATTTCTGAGGAACAGTAACGAGGGTGCCCTTCCATTGTATTCATCTAGGGTTGCTATAGATACTGTAGTGTACTGACCAGGATACAGCTGCACTGTGTAAGGGCTAGTTTGATTATCGGAACATTCAGATAATGCATATGTGCTCGGCTCTCCGATACAAACAACAGTGGGATCGGCCGCCAGATCCAAAGCGGGTGAGCTCACAGCTCGAACGATGCTCTCGCTTGTCTGTTTTTCCGAGTGATAGAGCGGGATTCCCGAAGACTCAATTGGGCACTTCAAACTTGCGTACATATCATTTCCAGCTTCTCTTGCGCTGTTCCCTGAAAAAAGAAGATGGATATTTGGTGTCTCCAAAGTTCCGTCTGGATCATATATCCTAAAGAAGCAGTACGTTTGGCTGTGCTGGTACTCCACGTATATCGCCCCACCACTGAGCTGGGCTGTGTTGTTGATGAACGACACATTAACAGGCGCTTCGAACAGGACACTGCTGCCAGACAAGTACATCGCTCCACCATATCCGGAGCTGTAACCATTTGAAAAAGAAACACTGTCATGTAATAATATGTAACTTTCAACGGAATAAATGGTAGAGCTTTTGCCCATCGTAAATGTGCAGCTTTCAATGACGATTTCCGAAGACACGAACATTCCAGCACTTATGTACGCAGTAAATACTGATTGGACAACGACCACTAGTGACCCGTGGGCTGCAATGGAATAATTGACATGGCTCATTGCGCAACGGCCAATAATCGCAATATTGATGAGATCTATAGTGAGACCAGTAGAGCACGTTGTAAAATTGCAGTCCATTATTTCGATGATGCTATATACATTTGGGGCATAAGCAATGAGACCGTTGGCACAGCTGGTGAAGGAACACTGCCATAACTGGGCAGAGCTGTCAGAAGCATTAACTCCAGTAATGGCATCAGTGAAAGTACACTGTTCGACTATCAAATTGCTTATCGTGGTTGCGACCAAAGGATAACCAGTGCTAAGAAAGTTGCACTGATACAGAGATATCTGGTCATAAATGTGTACAGCGTCTACACCTACTGTGCAGTTGATAAATGCGCACTGGACTACGGTAGCGAGACCAATGTCAATTAAGGATACGGCATCTGTACAAGCAAGGAAGTTGCATTCATTCAGGCTGAGCGAAGTGACGTACATGTACGATAGAGCCGCATAAGAAACAACGCCATTTGTGCAGTAAGCAATTGTGCTTTGCTCTGCGCTAAAAGTACTGTCAGTGAAATTCACTGCACACTTTGAACCCACAATAGTGCAGTGATCACAACCAATCATACTTGCTTCGTGCGCTTCAAGTGCCGTGGATGAGTCGAGGAAGTAAGAATCCATCACTACAGCAACACTGCCTATACAATTGATGGATGCACCAGAAATGTTGGAAAACAGTGATCTCGCTATTAAGACGTTTTTGACGTCGTAAAGCCGAAGAATTGCTACGTTTGGGGAATCCATTTGGCCCACACGTGACCCATTTTCTGTGAACGTAATGTTGATGATGGTCAGATTTTCGATGTTCTCGAATAACAGGCTTGAAGAGATGAACACTACCTTACTCAGTGATTCAGAGAATGCCCCCATTATTGGGTGCATTGTCTGCTTAAATCCGCCTACTCCAGCCAATGAGATGTTTGTTGCATTTTGAATAAGTAGCGTTCCGTTTAGATCGACAAAATGAGTTCCATTGACGAAGTAGAAAATCGAATTTGACTGGAAGTAAAATGATGCGTTCTGCAAATATTCACTAAAATTCTTACACTCCTGTCCTTGATACGAATCGTCCAATCCCCTCGGAGAGACACAATAGGACAAACCTGTACACATAGGGTGCGGTAGTGATGTCATCAGCAGCACTAGTGGCAGAAGGCGCGGTCGACTCAGCTCCAAGATTGAACGCTTCATTTGTTAACTGGAGAGAGTATAGTAATACTATTATTCTAGCTGAGATAATGAAATTGACGCTTCATTGATTAGTAAATGCGAATGGCCCTCCCTCCCCTCCCCTCCCGATCACCTTCCCCCCCCCCCCCCCCCCCCCCCCCCGGCACCATCATATACAGTGGCAAACGGCAAAGTTGTTATATTCTTTAAAATCAATATTATTAATTTTCCATTAGATCTATGTAAACAACAATTGAGCTAATGTAAGTGACGCGCAACACAAGAACTATGGCAGTCACATACTGGCCACAAGCTCATTGGAATTGCATGCAGCATGTGCTATTCTAGAGAAACAGGAGATAGCTCTGAACTTCATACAGATTCCATCCGCACAGAGCTGCGATACAGGCAGAGCTAGCGATACTATAGGCGCCATTTTGTGTCAAATTCATTTTGTGCTGAATCATGTACAATGTGGAATTCATTCCAAACGGCCCTTGTAGAACGATGGCCGATACCAAAGGGGCGCGGTCCTCTGTAATAGTGTGCGAAACCCTAGGACTGCACAGGCACGAATGGCCTGCAGGGTAACTGGCCCGTGGCGATGTTCTTCGCGCTAGTGCATGCACGCTGCATGCATGCGGCACACACCCCAAGTCATGACCGGCTCAACCAGCGAGGCCTGAGTTCAACCCTATAGAGCTCCCACACCACACCAGGCCATAGAGATACTGAAAAAAAATAGACGTGTGGATGACCTGGGCAGGGCGAAAGGACTTGGGCTCGTCCCCCCAAATCCTACTCTTGACCATCCGTGCATTCCTATACTGGATCTGCACATTTACCACTGCTGACGGCTTCCTGTGCCTGTACGAGCCACCGGAGTTATCAACGTTGAACGCCAGTGATAATTTTATATCGTCTATGTACTTATAAAATGTCTATGAGGATTAAGGGGCATACCCCCACGTGCACACGTACAGCCTGCAGGCTACAGGTACTGCTGAACGAGGTGAAGGCGCCTATTACTGAATGCTATTAGATGTATAGTTATAGTTAATATTAACGTGCACCGCAGTATCGCTTCACTTACCACTGAGAGAAGGCTGGTATACTGCTGATCTCAGCAATGACTCTCTATATAGCTGGTATTGTTTCATTATTCAATATAATCATCTCAGTATTATACGTTTGCAATTATTTATATCATCTAGCTGATCCAGCGGCATGGATCAGTGCACACGCGTTAGCGATGCACAGGCTCTCTACACTGAGTGCAGGGAGGGGTGTCACACGCACTCTTTGTCACACGCACTATACACTGAGTGCAGGGAGGGGTGTCAACAGACTGACGTGCATCAGTGTTAGAATTAATCAAGACTGCATGAGATTACTATGTGTAGTTTTTTTTAAAGTAATAATTTAAATCATGATTGATATACAGTATTATACACTCTACCTGTTAATTATAAAACCATAAACGAACTGAGCTGCTTGAAAGCGGCATGATGTCACTGAAAGGTTTGCGTGGCTCAGAAACATTTAAGATGCACAATGGAGGGACCCGACTCATCGTACTCCTCCTTGGAGATCCACATCTGCTGGAAGGTGGACAGAGAGGCCAAGATGGAGCCACCGATCCACACGCCAAACTTGCGCTCAGGGGGCGCTATCACTTTGACCTTCGTGTTGGGCGGGGCATATTTGCGGATTTCTTTGAGCATTCTGTCGGCAATTCCGCTGAACATCATGCTACCTCCGGATATGACGATATTCTCGTACATTTCCCTCCGTATACTATTCTCGCACTTGGTGACCGAGTCATACGTACACTCGGCCACACCACGGCTTCCTGCCACGCCCAGAAACGAAGGCTTGAACAGTGCCTCGGGGCATCGGAACAGCTCGTTACCGCAAAGGATCACATTGCCATCGGGAAGCTCGTAGCTCTTCTCCTTAAGCTTGTCGATCTGCGTCTCCTGCTCAAAGTCCAGGGCCACGTAGCATAGCTTCTCCTTGATGTCACGGACGATCTCTCGCTCGGCGGTCGTGGTGAAAGAGAAACCTCGCTCGTTCAGGAGCATCATCAGGTACTCGGTCATGTCGCGACCCGCCACGTCAAGACAATTGGTGGCATGGCGAAGGGCGTGTCCCTCGTAGATGGGGACCGTGTGGGTGTAGCCCTCTCCGGAATCCACCGCGACACCCGTGGTGCGTCCCGCGGCGTAGAGGGAGAGAACAGCCTGATTGGCGAGGTAGGTGGCCGGGACGGAGAACGTCTCGAACATGATTTGGGTCATCTTCTCGCGGTTGGCCTTTGGGTTAAGGGGGGTCTCGGTCAGGAGGACGGGATGCTCCTCCGGGGCCAACCGGAGCTCGTTGTAGAAGGTGTGGTGCCAAAGCTTCTCGATGTCGTCCCAGTTGACACTCATGGCACCCCTGTTTTAACGTCAACACTGTAGGATCATATAAATTCACGAGACCACGACATTCCAATTACGTCAACACCCCCGTTGAGCAAGTCTCGTACCTGTAGCGGTGATGTAATCCATCCGCAGCTGCGGGAATCAGGGTCTGGGTACGAGACTACCGTTGAGCAGTATTGATTCATTTGTAAACTCTCGCCATTATGAACATGCTATTCAAACGTTCCCGGACAATTCAAGGACTGACGAGGATAGCATTGAAATGTTTGTCTCAGTGCCTTATGGCTCCATGAAGAATTTCATAAAGAACTGTTCACAGAAAGCCAGAAAATACTGCCCCAATCACGAACGCGAGCAGTCGTGCGAAACCTTAGCACGTTAACCGCGCAAACACTGTATGAGTGTGCTAAAAAGTGGTTTGCCATTTAAGTTGTATTAATTAATACCATACTGAGTAGGCAAGACTACAAGCTTAACTTTTACCTCTAATATCCATGTTTTAACCTTCCATAGACCGCTAAACTCCATAACTTGTTCAGTTAATGTTGACAAGATTATTTTTTTAAAAGTAAACGATATCATCTCTGCTAGAACTAGCCGGGGGCGCCGGCCAAAGGACTAATAATATTAAATAAAATAACAAATCCGGACTAAAAAAACAAACTGATCATTAACCCTCAAGACAACGTATAGCCTATCGTGTGCGGCTCTCACCGTCCCTGACGTCTGTACTCTGCGCGTGAACCTCTTATTCTCGATAAAGGTAGGCCAGACCACCTTTCTAAAGGCTTCACGTGACGCGCGCAGCGGTGTCTCTCTTTGCGCCTATGTGGTCGCAGTGGGACGCGCAGCCGCATAGGCGGGCCACCGATGGCGTCGTGTGCATTACTTGCGATGATCAAGAGCCGCATTTAGAGAAAGGCGTGTACATGTGTCCGCATGAGTTATATCGTATTAGCGGCGTGCGCGTCTCTGGTGATAGATCTCAGCTATTAGACAGGCTTGGTGTTATTTGTGTCAGGCGTGGCACGATGGTTGAGGGGACCGTCTCTCTAAGCCCTGTCAGGTGACTCTGACCATATATGGCAACAAAGAGGGGGCGGATCTGTTGAGTTCGCGCGTACATGTACGTCTACCCTACGTTGATACTTCTATCCTTCACGCCTAGTATGATGATATTAACATGTCACGTGCACTACATATGGTTTGATGAGTCACCTTAAAAGGCAAGTGAAATCAGAACTCGACCGAACTCCATTGTAGCAGCTATTGTAGTCCTTTGCCATGGCAACACCATTACACCACTTTCTATTACACATTATCGTTTTCTATTGCAGCACTACTATTATTTGTATGGTCTGCCCCGTCTAACCCCTTAGTATCTGCCATGCTGTCAGCTGTTAGCTGCTCCAGTCTGGCCTCTACATTGGCTGTAGACTGCATGAGCTCATTTGAGGATCTAGCCCAGCACAAGAAAGGTCTCATCTTCAAGAAGAAGGTCACGATACACAACATGCTATCATGGACCAAGGTAAGTGTGGCCATGATGTCATGCAACATCAAATGTGCCTGGCTGGCTACACATGTATGTCCTTGTGTGTGGGGAGCCATTTGTCCTTTGCTATCATTTGGGAAAATGTGTAGATTGATTAGTAATTCATTGATTAGATGTTTGTTTAAACAGCATCCACATTTACCCCTCTTCCTTCCCCCTTACCCCTCCTCCTCCCTTACCTGCTATCTTTCCCCTCTTCCTTCCCCTTACCTCCCCTCCTCCTTCCCCCTTACCTCCCTTCTCCTTCCCCATTACCTCCCCTCCTCCTTCCCCATTACCTCCCCTCCTCCTTCCCCATTACCTCCCCTCCTCCTTCCCCCTTACCATCCCCTCCTCCTTCCCCCTTACCTCCCCTCCTCCTTCCCCATTACCTCCCCTCCTCCTTCCCCATTACCTCCCCTCCTCCTTGCCCATTACCTCCCCTTCTCCTTCCCCATTACCTCCCCTCCTCCTTCCCCATTACCTCCCCTCCTCCTTCCCATTACCTCCCCTCCTCCTTGCCCCTTACCTCCCCTCCTCCTCCTCCTCCTCCTCCTCCTCCTCCTCCCTCTCCCCTCCTCCTCCTCCCTCTCCCCTCCTCCTCCCTCTCCCCTCCTCCCCTCCTCCTCCCTCTCCCCTCCTCCTCCCCCTCCTACCCCTCTCCTCAGGACCCTATCAGGGAACCCATGATAATGACACGCGACAACAGATAAAGAAAGATGCAGTGGAACTGTTTCTTCATATCCTCCTATAGAGTCTGTTATAATAACAGTCTGACACATCACTTCATGACACCTGTTAGGTTACATCACTAATAATGGGTATTACAATCGCTAACAATGGAGTGTGGTTCCCTGACTCCCAAGCACTCGTACAGCAATACATGGGAGACAAAAAGACACGCAGAGACCGGCACAGTGTTGCCATGGAGATAGCATCCCGTGGGTGGGAGAACAAGTCGCTGAGGGATGAGATCTACATACAGCTGTGCAAGCAGACCAGTGCCAACGAGCGGGCGTGAGTGCTCTACTAAATGTTACACTAATGTTACACTATTGTTACAGTAATGTTACAGTAATGCACCTGACCCATCTTGTAGCTTGGTAGCAACATGACATATGGAGATCACATCTCTATGGTCTGGTATGCACACATATGATTTATTGCCCACTCTTACTTCATTTTAACCCTTGAGTTGTTACAGAAAACAGGATGTGTATTGGAAGTGTGTAGAAAGTGTACTGGAAGTGTGAACATGCAACCAACAGCTCAGCACATCTCCCTCTCCTCCTCTCTCCTCCCTTCTCCTCCCTCTCCTCCCCTATCCTCCCCTCTCCTCCCTCTCCTCCCCTCTCCTCCCTCTCCTCCCCTCTCTCCTCTCCCCTCTCCTCACTTCTCCCTCCACTCCTCCCTCTCCCCTCTCCTCCTTCTCCCTCTCCTCCCCCCTCCTCCTCTCCTCCCTCCTCCTCTCCTCCATCTCCTCCCCTCTCCTCCTCTCCTCCCTCTCCTCCCCTCTCCTCCCTCTCCCTCTCCTCCCTCTCCCCCCTCTCCTCCATCTCCTCCCCTCTCCTCTCTCCCTCCCTTTCTTCCCTCCCTCCCCTCTTCTTCTCTGCTCTCCCCTCTTCCCGCCCTCTCCCCTCTCCTCCCTCTCACTCTCTCCTCCCTCTCCTCCCTCTCCCCTCTCTCCTCCCATCTCCCTCCCCCTCCTCCTCTCCCTCTCCCCCCTCTCCTCACCTCTCCCTCTCCTCTCTCTCCGTCCCCTCTCCTCCCCTCTCTCCCCTCTCCTCCCTCTCCTCCCCTCTCCTCCCTCTCCTCCCTCTCCTCCCTACACCCATTCATAGCACTGATAGAGTGTGCTCGTTGTATTCCCAAACCCAAGAACTACACTACACCTAATAGGTATCGGTGTGTGGAGATGGTTGTATTGAGGTACCTGGTGTGTGTGAGATGGTTGTATTGAGGTACCTGTGTGTGGAGATGGTTGTATTGAGGTCCCTGGTGTGCGGAGATGGTTTGTTATTGAGGTATCTGGTGTGTGGAGATGGTTTGTATGAGGTACCTGGTGTGTGGAGATGGTTTGTATTGAGGTATCTGGTGTGTGGAGATGTTTGTATATGAGGTACCTGGTGTGTGGAGATGGTTTGTATTGAGTATCTGGTGTGTGGAGATGGTTGTATTGAGGTCCTGGTGTGTGGAGATGGTTGTTTGAGGTATCTGTGTGTGGAGATGGTTGTATTGAATATCTGGTGTGTGGAGATGGTTGTATTGAGGTATCTGTGTGGAGATGGTTGTATTGAGGTCCCTGGTGTGTGGAGATGGTTGTATTGAGGTATCTGGTGTGTGGAGATGGTTGTATTGAGGTACCTGGTGTGTGGAGATGGTTGTATTGAGGTATCTGGTGTGTGGAGATGGTTGTATTGAGGTACCTGGTGTGTGGAGATGGTTGTATTGAGGTATCTGGTGTGTGGAGATGGTTGTATTGAGGTACCTGGTGTGTGGAGATGGTTGTATTGAGGTATCTGGTGTGTGGAGATGGTTGTATTGAAGGTATCTGGTGTGTGGAGATGGTTGTATTGAGGTATCTGGTGTGTGGAGATGGTTGTATTGAGGTACCTGGTGTGTGGAGATGGTTGTATTGAGGTACCTGTGTGTGGAGATGGTTGTATTGAGGTACCTGGTGTGTGGAGATGGTTGTATTGAGGTATCTGGTGTGTGGAGATGGTTGTATTGAGGTATCTGGTGTGTGGAGATGGTTGTATTGAAGGTACCTGGTGTGTGGAGATGGTTGTATTGAGGTACCTGGTGTGTGGAGATGGTTGTATTGAGGTACCTGGTGTGTGGAGATGGTTGTATTGAGGTATCTGGTGTGTGGAGATGGTTGTATTGAAGTATCTGGTGTGTGGAGATGGTTGTATTGAAGTATCTGGTGTGTGGAGATGGTTGTATTGAGGTCCCTGGTGTGTGGGAGATGGTTGTATTGAGGTACCCTGGTGGTGTGGAGATGGTTGTATTGAAGTATCTGGTGTGTGGAGATGGTTGTATTGAAGTATCTGGTGTGTGGAGATGGTTGTATTGAGGTACCTGGTGTGTGGAGATGGTGTTGTATTGAGGTTATCTGGTGTGTGGAGATGGGTTGTATTGAAGTATCTGGTGTGTGGAGATGGTTGTATTGAAGTATCTGGTGTGGTTGTATTGAAGTATCTGGTGTGTGGAGATGGTTGTAATTGAGGTACCTGGTGTGTGAAATGGTTGTATTGAAGTATCTGGTGTGGCTGTATTGAAGTATCTGGTGTGGCTGTATTGAAGTATCTGGTGTGGCTGTATTGAAGTATCTGGTGTGGTTGTATTGAAGTATCTGGTGTGGCTGTATTGAAGTATCTGGTGTGGCTGTATTGGAAGTATCTGTGTGGCTGTATTGAAGTATCTGGTGTGGCTGTATTGAAGTATCTGGTGTGGCTGTATTGAAGTATCTGGTGTGGTTGTATTGAAGTATCTGGTGTGGCTGTATTGAAGTATCTGGTGTGGCTGTATTGAAGTATCTGGTGTGGCTGTATTGAAGTATCTGGTGTGGCTGTATTGAAGTATCTGGTGTGGCTGTATTGAAGTATCTGGTGTGGCTGTATTGAAGTATCTGGTGTGGTTGTATTGAAGTATCTGGGTGTGGCTGTATTGAAGTATCTGGTGTGGCTGTATTGAAGTATCTGGTGTGGCTGTATTGAAGTATCTGGTGTGGCTGTATTGAAGTATCTGGTGTGGCTGTATTCAAGTATCTGGTGTGGCTGTATTGAAGTATCTGGTGTGGCTGTATTGAAGTATCTGGTGTGGCTGTATTGAAGTAATCTGGTGTGGCTGTATTGAAGTATCTGGTGTGGTTGTATTGAAGTATCTGGTGTGGTTGTATTGAAGTATCTGTATTGAGGTACCTAATACTGGTCAGCAGTCTAGCTGATTTTATAGGTTCTTGGATTGTTATTCTAAAGGTATATTTGCACTCAGCAAAATTAATGGTAGTGTCTTATAACATTTGCTCATTTAACCTTGGGGCGATTAACCCATGAAAGGAGAATTTCTTTTTGTACGTGGTGTTGTTCACAACGAGACGTATGTGTTGCCAGATGTATACATGTGTTTGTTGTTGTGTAGGTCCAGCATTGAGAGAGGATGGGAGCTATTCACCATTTGCCTAGCGTTCTTCCCTCCAACTGTAAAGTTCTGCTCATACCTTGAAGGCTATCTTTACAAACACATTGCACCATCAGAGTTTGACCTTGGTGTAAGAATGGAGGAGTGAGGATGGGGAGGAGTACAAGGGACTGGGATGGGGAGGAGTACAAGGGACTGGGATGTGTACAAGTACAAGGGACTGGGGATGGGGAGGAGTACAAGGGACTGGGGATGGGGAGGAGTACAAGGGACTGGGGATGGGGAGGAGTACAAGGGACTGGGGCTTGGGAGGAGTACAAGGGACTGGGGCTGGGGAGGAGTATAAGGGACTGGGGCTGGGGAGGAGTACAAGGGACTGGGGATGGGAGGAGTACAAGGGACTGGGGCTGGGGAGGAGTATAAGGGACTAGGGATGGGGAGGAGGCATGCCTTCAATAAATTAGCACCACTAATATATATAAGCATGTTGGTAAAGTGTACAATGTGAGTGGGTGTGGTTTGCCTCCTCCCCAGGTCCCAGTGGAGGTGTATGCCCAGTACTGTCACAAGAAGGTGGAAAAGATGACTCAAATGGGTGCCAAGAAGGGCCTCAAGAGGCCGACACTTGTAGAGATCATTCACGCTAAGGTACTCTTAGCCTTTACACTCAAAAGCTAAGTGTAGGCCTTCAAGTGTTACCATGCCTACCAGCTCACAACGGTGACCAGTGGTGTGACCAATGGTATTGGGGTGTCGTGTGGGTGTCATGTGACCTACATTCACTGTGGTATTGGTTATCATGTGATCTGGCTGCCACTGGACACTAGCCATCTTGTCTATAGGATACTTTTATGAGGCACCCGGGGTTCGTGGGGTTTTGATGACTGATTCAGAATGGGGGTGAAAATTTGGCTTCGTTGAGTTACCTTTGGCCACACCCTAAACCCCTAAGTCCTGAGGGTGTGGCCTCACCCTTATCTCCTTCCTATAATCGTAGCTACTCACTGCTCATGCAGGAGATGCCTTTCAAGCCCTCCATGTTTGGGACGACGGTGGAGGAGTTGTTTGAATTTGAGAAGCAAAAGTTTCCTGAGCGTCATTCCTTCAAGCCAGGTCATGTGTGGATCCCGTGGGTGGTGGAGGTGCTGGTGGAGACAGTGCTCAAGCTAAATGGTCCCCAGACTGAAGGCATTTTCAGGTGACTTGAGTAGTATGTTGTGCTATGTGCATGTGTATGTGTGAGAGGTGTGGGGCATGTGTGAAGTGTGTATATGGCACTGGTTGTCACAAATTATGCAATCAGAGATGATTCCTTCCAAGCTCACACACTACATGTACATGTGTGAATGATGTGATCAATCCTCCCTTCCTCCTCCCCCTCCTCCTCCTCCTTCCTCCTCCCCTTCCCCTCCTCCCTTCCCCTTCCTCCTCCCCTTCCCCTCCTCGTCCCATTCCCTCCTCCTACTCCCCTTCCCTCCTACTTCCCCTTCCCTCCTCCTCCCCTTCCCCTTCCCTCCTCCTCCCCTTCCCTCCTCCTCCCCTTCCCTCCTCCTCCCCTTCCCCTTCCCTCCTCCTCCCTTCCCCCTCTCCTCCCCCTCCCCTCCCCTCCTCCTCCTTCTCACCTCCTCCTCCCCCTCCCCTCCTCCTCCCCCTCCCCTCCTCCTCCCCCTCCCCTCCTCTTCCCCCTCCCCTCCTCCTCCCCCTCCCCTCCTCCCCCCCTCGCCCTCCTCCTTCCCCCCTCCTCCTCCCCTCCTCCCCCTCCTCCCCTTCCCTTCCCTCCTCCTCCCCTTCCCCCCACCCAGGGTTCCTGGTGATATTGATGAGGTCAACACTCTGTTGCTCCATATGGACAAGGGGGTTCCCCCACCTGATAGCCTCACTGACCCCCACATCCCTGCCTCCCTCCTTAAACTGTGGTTTAGAGAACTGGAGGAACCTCTCATCCCTGAGAACTACTAGTATCCTATTTCCATGGCAACAGTACATTACCATGCCAACAGTACATTACCATGCCAACCATTACCATGGCAACAGTACATTACCATGCCAACCATTACCATGGCAACAGTACATTACCATGCCAACAGTACATTACCATGGCAACAGTACATTACCATGCCAACAGTACATTACCATGCCAACAGTACATTACCATGGCAACAGTGTACTGATATGTGTCCGACACTTTTCGCAACCTGCTGATGCACATGCATAGCTGATTCACATGTACATGCACACACACATGCACACACACACATGCACACACATATGCACACATGCACACACACATGTTCATGCCACATGCACACATACATACACATGCACACACACATGTTAGGGTGATACAAAGTGAGATGATCATTTCTCTCATTGCGTTTTTGAGTAATTGAAATAATTAACAACTTTATCAATATGGGCAGGACTACACACGTTTACTGTGTATTCCTTAACTCTCCCCTTCCCTCCTCCCCCTCCCCCTCCTCCTCCTCCTCCCCCTCCTCCTCTCATCTTCCCCCTTTCAGTCAAGAGTGTATTCTGAACTATGACAAGTGTTCCAATGCCATCTCACTTGTAAGGTCTCTCCCTGACATGAACAGAGAAATTCTTACCTACATCATCAGATTCTTGAGAGTAAGCGTGTGATGGGTGTGATGGAGATGGAGGGCTGTGTGATGGAGGAGGAGGGTTGTGTGAGGGAGGTAGAGAGGGAGGGTTGTGTGATGGAGGGCTGTGTGATGGAGGTGGAGGGCTATGTGAGGGAGGTGGAGGTGGAGGGCTGTGTGATGAAGGTGGAGGTGGAGGGTTGTATGATGGAGGTGGAGAGGGAGGGTTGTGTGATGGAGGTGGAGGGTTGTGTGATGGAGGTGGAGAGAGAGGGTTGTGTGATGGAGGTGGAGAGGGAGGGTTGTGTGATGGAGGTGGAGGGCTGTGTGATGGAGGTGGAGGGTTGTGTGATGGAGGTGGAGGGTTGTGTAATGGAGGTTGTGTGATGGAGAGTTGTGTGATGGAGAGTTGTGTGATGGAGGGTTGTGTGATGGAGGGTTGTGTGAGGAAGGATTGGTTGTGGGGCTAATATGCTAAGTTCCACTCAAGATTGTATGCATACAATTTTGTGTGTCTCGAGACTGCTATGGAGCTAATTACAGTGCTGTGGTAACTAATGGCAACGGATGGGTCAGTGGTATGGTCAGTGGTATGGTAACTAATGGCAACTGATGGGTCAGTGGTATGGTAACTATTACCCAGTTACAGTGAAACTTGTGTTTCATTTTAGATCTGTAAATGACACTTTTGTCTCCAATTAATCAGAAAGAATATATGCATGGATTTTTGTGAGCCATAACAGATACTATTTTTAGTTTGGTCATTGTCATTATGCTCATTTTAACATCCACTCCATCTCCACCCTCTCTCTAGTCATCCACTCCATCTCCACCCGCTCTCTAGTCATGACACTCCATCTCCACCCGCTAGTCATCCACTCCATCTCCACCCTCTCTCTAGTCATCCACTCCATCTCCACCCTCTCTCTAGTCATACACTCCATCTCCACCCTCTCTCTAGTCATCCACTCCATCTCCACCCTCTAGTCATCCACTCCATCTCCACCCTCTAGTCATCCACTCCATCTCCCCCTCTAGTCATCCACTCCATCTCCACCCTCTAGTCATCCACTCCATCTCCACCCTCTAGTCATCCACACCATCTCCACCCTCTAGTCATCCACTCCATCCCCCCTCTCTCTAGTCATACACCTCCAGCTCCACCCTCTAGTCATCCATCCATCTCCCCTCTAGTCATCCACTCCATCTCCACCCTCTAGTCATCCACTCCATCTCCACCCTCTCTCTAGTCATCACTCCATCTCCACCCTCTCTCTAGTCATCCACTCCATCTCCACCTCTAGTCATCCCTCCATCTCCACCCTCTAGTCATCACTCCATCTCCACCCTCTATCATCCACTCCATCTCCACCCTCTAGTCATCCACTCCATCTCCACCCTCTAGTCATCCACATCCATCTCCACCCTCTAGTCATCCACTCCATCTCCACCCTCTCTCTAGTCATCACTCCATCTCCACCCTCTAGTCATCCACTCCATCTCCACCCTCTAGTCATCCACTCCATCTCCACCCTCTAGTCATCCACTCCATCTCCACCCTCTCTCTAGTATACTCCATCTCCACCCTCTCTCTAGTCATCCACTCCATCTCCACCCCTCTGTATCCACTCCATCTCCACCCTCTAGTCATCACTCCATCTCCACCCTCTCTCTAGTCATCCACTCCATCTCCACCCTCTCTAGTCATACACTCCATCTCCACCCTCTCTCTAGTCATCCACTCCATCTCCACCCTCTCTCTAGTCATCCACTCCATCTCCACCTCTCTCTAGTCATACACTCCATCTCCACCCTCTCTCTAGTCATCCACTCCATCTCCACCTCTCTCTAGTCATCCACTCCATCTCCACCCTCTCTCTAGTCTACACTCCATCTCCACCTCTCTCTCTAGTCATCCACTCCATCTCCACCCTCTCTCTAGTCATCTACTCATCTCCACCCTCTCTCTAGTCATCCACTCCATCTCCACCTCTCTCTAGTCATACTCCATCTCCACCCTCTCTCTAGTCATCCACTCCATCTCCACCCTCTCTAGTCATCCACTCCATCTCCACCCTCTAGTCATCACTCCATCTCCACCCTCTCTAGTCATCCACTCCATCTCCACCCTCTCTCTAGTCATCCACTCCATCTCCACCCTCTCTCTAGTCATCCCTACCTCCATCCTCCACTCCTCTCTCTAGTCATCCACTCCATCTCCACCCTCTCTCTAGTCATCCACTCCATCTCCACCCTCTCTCTAGTCATCACTCCATCTCCACCCTCTCTCTAGTCATCCACTCCATCTCCTCCACCCTCTCTCTAGTCATCCCTCCATCTCCACCTCCCTCTCTCTCCAGTCATACACTCCATCCACCCTCTCTCTCTCATCCACTCCATCTCCACCCTCTCTAGTCATACACTCCATCTCCACCCTCTAGTCATACACTCCATCTCCACCCTCTCTCTAGTCATCCACTCCATCTCCACCCCTCTCTATCATACACTCCATCTCCACCCTCTCTCTAGTCATCCACTCCATCTCCACCCTCTAGTCATACACTCCATCTCCACCCTCTAGTCATCCATCCATCTCCACCCTCTAGTCCCCTCCTCTCCACCCTCTATCATCACTCCATCTCCACCCTCTAGTCATCCACTCCATCTCCACCCTCTCTCTAGTCATCCACT
>JABACO010000006.1:13315567-13390353 GCA_013339895.1 Ephydatia muelleri
CATGCACTAACATGATTGCTAACATGCACTAACATGCACTAACATGTACTAACATGATTGAGCATGTACTAACATGATTGCTAACATGCACTAACATGCTACATGCACTAACATGATTGAGCATGTACTAACATGATTGCTAACATGTACTAACATGCACTAACATGATTGAGCATGTACTAACATGATTGCTAACATGCATTAACATGTACTAACATGTACTAACATGATTGAGCACGTACTAACATGTACTAACATGATTGCTAACTTTTGGAAGTAGTTATAACAAGGAGGGGGGGTGGCCGACCAGTCAAGGCCAGGGTGCATGGTGCACCTTCGACAGCCGTGGTCATGCCTACAGTTGTGGTGGTCACAACGGTCAGCTTTCACAATGATGTCATACTAGACTTCGCTGATGCACCGATTGCATTCGTACTGACACGAGATTTGCACGTCCAAGTGGTCGCGCAACTCATTTGTTGAAGTTAGATTCTACGGCCTGACCCTCACTTTATGCGTATCTAATAGAGCTGCTAAAAAGTGGAATGGAACTACGGGGGGGGGGGGGGGGGGGGGGGGGGGGGGGGGGGGGTGGGGGGCCTAGGAGAGGGATCGAATTGCCATATGGTAACGGTACGAACAGTACGTTTATCGGTTACTTATTGGATTTATCAATTTCAATTGTTTGTTCATAATTGCCGCATAAATACGAAATAACAGAATTCAGGGGCGCATGTGCACACGAGTTGCTGGGGTTTCCCGCATTCATAAGGAATGGGCACGTGCTAACAAAGTGACGACGGTGTTATCAAGTCCGATAGCAAGCGATGCATATTAAGTGTGTTGTCGTCGGAGATGGGTAAGTGTTGATCAAACCTTCAGATTAGTCATAGGGTCTTGAGACGGCGAGGCGGTCACTTGTATTCTGTTTTCCTATCAAGTGACGTCGGAAAAACCTGCCTGTTGATAAGCTTCACGACTCGATCAGTGCCCGGAGACTACCTTCCAACTGTGTAAGTCATCGCCGAGCAGAAGCAAGCGCCCTTGCTTTTTATGCCAGAATTATACTATAAACACATGCATGGACATGTACTGTTGTTCGCACTGCGGCAACGCGCTCTACTGCATGGCGTATGCCGAGATGGAATTACATGTTTCAAAAGTTATACATTGGGGAATATGGGTGCGAATAGACGGCTTCCATTGACCATGCATGCGGTGTTGCTGTTTACACTACCAGGCATGTTGATAATTTGATCAAACAGGAATGAAGGATATGGCTTATTTAAAACCACCTTTGTACTATTTATAACATGATGCAATTGCAAAATATACGAGGGAGAGAGCGGCAATATACGGCATGTCCGTTAGCCCAAACCATATAAATGTGAGCTTCAATCTGTAGATATAGATTTTTTTTGACGGTATTGTTGCCGAGATTGCAATTGACAGTATTGCTGAATCTTTCCATCGCGCGCGAAGGTTGCACCCCTTATAATATTCGGTATCGAATGAAGTGTTACAGAAGCACGGGAGTGAACAGTGGTAGTATGTGATCTCTGTCGTTTCCTTCCTAATTACCTGAAACCAATCTGAGCTGTTTGAATAGGGTGGGAGGAGCTTCCTGTGGGAGTGGGAGGAGCGTCCCAATGGTGTAGGAGGAGGGAGAGTGTGGGGTACAGGGAAGCCATGAACCACTGCAAAGATGTTAGGCAGTGTCTTTGCTCTCTCCTCCATACCTCCCCATCTCAGCATTGTATGCCATTTTCTTACAGGTCAGATAACTATTCAGCAAACATAATAGTTGATGATAAAGTGGTGACACTGGGATTATGGGATACTGCAGGTCAGTGCCAGGATTGGATAATTCATAGGTTTATTCTTCACCACGTGTCATGTTTGCAGGCCAAGATGACTACAACAGACTTCGTCCCTTGTGCTATCCAGACACAGTAAGCTCAAGTTTCTACTAGTTACTTTTATCTATAGCCATATCTTAATGCCTTTCTCTATCCCTCACTCCTCCCCTCTCTCTTTCCCTGTCACTTCCTCCTCTCTCTCCTTCCCTCCCTCCTCTCCCTCCCCATCTCTCCTCTTCCCTCCCTCCCTCTCTCCTCTATACCTGTGCTAGGATGTGTTTCTCATGTGCTTCTCACTAGTTAGTCCAGCATCATTCGAAAACCGTTTCAGCAAAGTGAGTTCTCTTGGTACATCACAGTGCTTGAGTTGCCCACTCTTCATTCCAGTGGTACCCAGAGATCCATCATCATCGCCCTGACACGCCCATCATCCTGGTAGGAACCAAGTCTGATCTCAGAGATAGGCCTGAGATAATTGAGAGGCTAAAGGATCTAAACATGGCGCCAGTCACTTTTCCACAAGGCCTTCAGTTGCAGAAGACCACAGGAGCAGTGAAGTACATTGAGTGTACAGCCAACCTCCAGCCGAGTGTCACCTCTGTATTCATGGAGGCTGTCAGAGCGGCCTTGCAATTCAAAGACAGGAGAGCACAGATGAAGAAGAGACATAGGTGTATAGTATTATGATTATCAAAGTAGTGTCCAATGCCCGATCATGCGCTAATCACACTATGTATTGTCTAATCATGCGCTCATCACACTATGTATTGTCTAATCATGTGCTCATCACACTATGTATTGTCTAATCATGTGCTCATCACACTATGTATTGCCAGCTTTTGTCTCCCCCTCCCCCTCCCCCTCAACCCCACCCGTAGATATGACCGACACTTTATATTTGATGATTGTGCTTGCAGTGTGTCAGTAGTTCGGGGAACAAATCATCATCATGCACATACATGCCTTCTATTTTCTCTTGGCGGAAGCCGTCATTTGTAGTGCCTCTGTGTGGAAACGCTCACTTAGTAATGTCACGCCGTCAAACTCATTAGTCTGACAAGTTATTTCAATAAATACGCATACTGAGCTTTGTGGAAGGGTGTTCTTCCAGCATGGAGCTTGGGGTGGAGGCACAAGACTGACTAACTGGTCTGGTCTGGCATTGCATCAGGCTATTCCAACATCAGAAAACAGCTAGTGTGGTCACCAGCCTCCATGATCAACCCAAAGCACATTAGTGCGTTCTAATGCCAGGGACCTGCTGGCAAGGCTACGTGCCTAGTTGTTGGATGTACAACTATTTGTTTGGTTGCATGTTTATGTGCTTGCGTATTTGTTTACAGATACAAAATAATAAATATAATAGTTATCACCAAAGGTTTGAACTATTGTAGACAAAAAAATCCCACAGATTGCTCCAGATGGTGCTGTCTCTATAGAGATAGTTCATGGAGTTCTGTAGGGATGACTGGAGGGTTTCAGGATGGTACTCAAACAGACACAGCACCATGGCCCACACAAAGGCTGCAAACCAGGGGAACACTTTAAACTGAGGCTCTGGTATATATCTCTTCTTCACCAGCACTCTTGCAAGCCAGCTGTGATGCGCGACAGCAGATAAAGATTGACCTGCAGAGGGTGGGCTTTATTTAAACAAACAATGGCCTGAGGGAGAGAGGATCACTACTCACACAATGGCCTGGGGATGAGACTCAGTAAAATGGCTACTCACACAGTGGCCTGGGGAGGAGGGCTCACTACACACACAATGGCCTGGGGACGGGATCAATTCTATCAAACAACACTGGGAATACAAATCTATTTCACAAAGCCTTTTAACTTGCAAGCACACATCCTAAGCTAACAGGTAAAGCAAATGACATTGGTGACGATGACATCATGTGCACAAACGATGACATCATGTGTAGGAGGTAAATACTAACCACACCCACCCACCATTGCAGACATGCCACGTGCAGCATATCTGTTGTGTTGTTGTTTATACAGCATTTGGTGGTAAACATTTGATGGTCAGGCCTTAAACTGCCTCCCATTGCTGACAAATTAACAATCTACATTGATACTACATTCACCTTCTGTTTTTATAAGCTACCAAAAGATGAAGAGAAGCTTTTCAATGGCTTCATGTTTTGAGCGAAAGATTAGCGTGACCTCATTTAATATAACCTGCCAGGGTCATGACCTGAGCAAGCTAACCCCACCCAGGGTCATGACCTGAGCAAGCTAACCCCACCCAGGGTCATGACCTGAGCAAGCTAACCCCACCCAGGGTCATGACCTGAGCAAGCTAACCCCCACCCAGGGTCATGACCTGAGCAAGCTAACCCCACCCAGGGTCATGACCTGAGCAAGCTAACCCCACCCAGGGTCATGACCTGAGCAAGCTAACCCCACCCAGGGTCATGACCTGAGCAAGCTAACCCCACCCAGGGTCATGACCTGAGCAAGCTAACCCCACCCAGTATCCTCGTACTACTGCATTGTACCCCAGCACACAATATGTCACCAGGTCTATAGTATACTTACCACATCAGGCTATAAAATGTGACACATTAACCCTTTGCTCACCTGCATGTTCACAGGATTGTTCTCCCCAAAGACTACATATCCAGTGAGACCTGCCATGATGAAGCTGTGGTGTGGCTTAGTGGCCCCACACACCACCTTACACAACCACATCAGGGAACGGTACATTGCAACAAAGAAGGCCAGGTTCTTGGAGTGTTGGAGTGTTGCAACGAAAAATGAAGGCAAGTTTGTCCTTCATACTGTTGATATAATGGAGCACCAGGGTGTGGGGTGGAGGGGTGGGAGGTGTGGGTGGAGGGGTGGGAGGGTGTGGGGTGGAGGGGTGGGACGGTGTGGGGTGGAGGGGTGGAGGTGTGGGGTGGAGGGGTGGGAGGGTGTGGGGTGGGGGTGGGAGGGTGTGGTGTGGGGTTGGAGGGGTGGTGGGTGGCGGTGGGATGTGTGTTTGGGTGGAAGGTGTGGGGGAGGCGGGGTGTGCTGGCGGGTGGCGGCGTGGGCTTGGTGGGTGGCGTGCGGCGTGGCGGGTCTGCCGCTGGCTCGGTGTGGTCCTGTGATACCCCCTTGCAGACCTTGATAATGACAGTTACATCATAGCAAACCTATACAATCAGTTATAAACGCTGTGAAAACAAATAGGCATTTGGAGAGCTTAACGAGATTAAAGCAAGACGCAAGCACTGCCATTGGTGCACGTGGTCTCTTACGTACCTTCCATTATGGAACAGAAGAGTCGTGACCAGCGAGTGAGGGAGCCTCACTTTGAGTCCATACCTGTGCGCAGGAAACAGTTCCTATCAATTCTTTACTCGAGAAGAAATGAAACCTCGATACACGTGTTATTGAAGCTATAAAGCCTAACAGCTACTGAAGCCACTACAGAATTGCACAAAAAATATCGCGATTTCACGCACATAGCTCCATTTCTGAAACCTTTTAGGATTGAGAGCGCTTGGTGGTAGCGTGGATTGAGAAGGACGGCCTCCATCCTCTGGAAGAATAACTATTACTAATCATAACTTGATATAGTTATGCAAGTCTGCGCATGTGCAGTAGTCGTGAGAGAACCAAAGCCAACTGATCCTGTAATGAAGTGTTCTATGCACTTTCCTATGGCAGAGAAGGCCTTAGCAGGTAGCAAAATTCCTAAATCTAACGCGTAGTGGCTTTGCTGTCGTGGCCCGGCCCACGGCTGTTTCAGTCCATTGAAAAATCGGCACTATGCACGCGCCCACTATGAATTTTAAGCACCTAGCACTCATTAATTCCACCTGGCGCGTATGTTCTAGAAAAAGTGCTCTGTCGCGAAGCCATCGATAATTCCTCACAAGATGAAGGTACTACATGCAAGGTGTAGCCGCATAGAAAGATACCAAGCTTTCCAGGTGTCATCACTGAGAACTGGTGTTGATATCTCTTGGGATGCGGTTTGAACTATTGCAGTTTTCAGCGAATTCCGCTTATATTTTTCGAGATAATAGCCTGACTCAAAATGATGAGGAGGGTACGATGTTGCTTTTTTTAAATTTGTTTCTACGTTACTACAGTCTACACGCGTACGAGTCCGCTGATACTCTTGCTTTGAATATGCATGCCAATTGAGATTGAGTTGAGTAGATTTGGTAGAATATTTATTTCTTTTCTTAGGGATGGCAATGCAGTTGTCTCATACGAGGTGATATGCTAAGATAGTGATCTTGCAATGTGGTTTTCATGCCTGTTTTGCTTGAAAACACCGGATCAGTTATTGATAGTAGGGGTTCTTTTGTCTTGGATTCCATTGTACTTGATCACAGACGTTTCATGGAAGCTGGAGGCGATTTGAAACGAGCAAAGCGGGTCTGTTCTCCAAGTGGGCTTATGCATTCACATATACATGTACCACTTGTATCAGAGAGTCCATACATCTTACTAAGAAAGTCAAGGTCACGAGTAAGATACAATTTCAGAGTGTAGGTCCCTTGAATAAATTAATATTCTCTTCAGTTCTCTTCAGTTGCATCAAGCATCCAGTGCACCACCTACTTACTAGTGCATCTCTTGCTTCCTCACTTGACTGTCTATCACGCTCAATGGCCGCATTGATGCTTCTTTTACATGATGCAGATAGCACCAATACAATGCTGCAACAGTTGCACCATTCTACAGGTAGGGTTTAATGAGTGCACATTCTGGACGTGAAGACATGTAACAAAATGGACCATGCATGGTACCAGCCAAGTGACTTACTCTATCAGACAGGTGACACACACAAACCTACTGCATGCTGTGTTGGTTACCGCGATACACCAAAGCTGATAAGCAAGCCATGAAAAACTACGGGCATCTCTCTCCATGGAATGGCTAAACCAGTCACATGGCTCCATGCACTGATCATATGAGCAGCATAAATCCTGGGGGTGGATCTCAGTGCTATTCTTCTTGTGTTGATAAGGATAGCTTGCAAAATCTCCTCTGTGTAGGAGGTACATTGGTGTGTGCATTTATTCGACCTTTGCTTGTTTTGATCTACGAAATGCTTGCACCAGTGTGTGTGCGTGTGTGTGTGTGTGTGTGTGTGTGTGTGTGTGTGTATGTATATATGTATGTATTATGTATGTGAAAGTAGTAGAGTGTAATAAGTACATTTAACTCGTACTGGTACTATCTCTGCACCCACTCCCTCAGTTGTAAAATACTATGGACATAATTTCTACAATTCAGGAGCCCTTTGCTTGAATGCAAAACTAAGTTGTTTGTGAAGCCAGAACAATGAGCTGTGTGTGTGTGTGCGTGCGTGTGTTTGTGTGTGTGTGTGTGTGTGTGTGTGTGTGTGTGTGTGTGTGTTGCTTACAAGTGTGTACTAAGTATAGACCTATTCATTATGTGCTAGACCTTACAATTGTAAACTGTGATTAGCCTAATCTCATGTTAGACTGCCTGGGGTACAAGTAGTTTTCTCTGAGAGGGTACGCCTATGTAGGTCCAGGGTAGGCCTATGTAGCTACATGTACATGTAGGGCCAGGATAGGCCTATATGTACAGGGTACTAGTATAGGCCTATGTACATGTAGTTACATTGTAGGTCCAGGGTGGTACAGGTGGTGATGAACATGTAGGCAAAGATGAGGAGAGTGAAGATGAGGATAACTATTCAGATGGAATTGAAGTTGACTAAAACACCTGGACCCTTGCACAAGTACATGCATGTACTGAATTACAATTGTATGGCCCTTGAGGATTATGTGGTAGGTCCATTGTAAACTGGTGGTGATGTTGGTATAACTCCCAGTTTTAAGAGAACAAACTGTGTACCTGTACATGTATGTCTTAAAAGCACAACTATATATGTGTAGCACCACACATTGTGTGCAGCGATGGTGATGGCACGCATGGGAGCTATAGTCCTGATGCCATAAACTTCACAATCAAGTACATGATGGGAGGGGGGTGAGAGGTCTGATGCAAAGCCTTTGGCCTAGTGGTAGAGGCATTTTAGTCTGTTGCATGATGTCCTGGTACTTTGTTGTTCTAGGGTTCAATAAGAGAGCTCTGTTTTAAAAGTCTGTTTGGGACTGTTTCTATGGAGATGACAATCCTGTATCTATTTTTTTGTACTGGTGAAGAACAGCAGGGTCCAGGAACCCAATGTTGAGACTGACCATCTGGAGTCATCCACCTCAGGCTCAGCGAATTTACTCAAGAATCAGAGTTTTGACCCTAGGTTCCAACCTACCAGACAAGATGTCTGCTGGTCCGGAGGGCATGCACTTCTTCATCAAGTGGTCCAAAACCAACCAGATGGACAGGTGTGTTCAGTTCCACAGAGAATGCTGTCACTGTTCCACTCATTCCTCACCCCTCTTCCACTTCAAAGATGGGAGAACACTCACATCTAAGAGCTTCCGCTCCATCTTTCTATCCCTGGTATGGTGGAGCTATGTGGCTACAATCCAGCCAAATACAACACCCACATTGGTGCAGCCATGTACAGTAGCTGCCAGAACAGGCCTTCCCACTGACACCATTTGGAACCTCGGAAGAGGTGAAGCAAAGCATACCAGACATACGTATTGGTGCAGCCACAGTACATGTAAACTCTAATTGCTAACTAGCAATAGCACAAATTGTCGATATTTAACTGCACATTACATGTTCTATGTTCACACAAACCACACACTGTGTGCAGAGACAGGGGTTGGGCCTGATGCCATAACATGGGAGGGGGTGGAGTGTGCTTTGACCCTGATGCAGGGCTTTGGCCTAGTGGTAGACTGCTCAGCGCCCCAATGTGTAGACAAAGCTTTCCTTAATGTAAGTATGTATTTATGGAGTGTAATTGATCAATAAGTTAGAGCACTTTATTAGTCATGGCAAGCAACGATCTCGACGCCATCAATATCTTAAAAGCTTGTGTAAAGCTGGGATATCCCTCCCTTAGGGAAAATCAGCTTAAAGCCGTGAAGAGCTTTATGCAAGGAAATGATGTATTCCTCATCATTCCCCACTGGGAGTGGTAAATCGTTGTGCTTCTCCGTGCTACCGTTCGCCTTTGACTACCTCTATGGGCGCGTTGGAAGCATTGTGATCGTCGTGTCGCCGCTAATTGCCTTGATGAAGGACCAAGTATGTTGCAACTCATTATAAAATTAGGCTTCACTAACAGCTTTTTATGACTCCACAGGTAACAGCTCTCAACTCTAAAGGTGTTTCAGCAGCGTATATAAGTAGCGAAACGGATGACCGTGCCCAATGTGAAGCGATACTAAGAGGCGAGGTTCAAATAGTCTTTATAGGTCCAGAAAGTTTGTTGCAAAACACGACATGGAGAGAAATGCTCAGGACTCCTGTGTATAAAAGTAATTTGGTGGCTTTTGTAGTGGACGAGGTCCACTGTGTTCCCAAATGGTTAGCTACCTTCTGCATTATTTAAACTGTTTCATACTGTCATGTCCTTATTTGTAGGGGTGACTTTTTTCGACAGGAATTTAGAAATCTTGGAGCAGTAAGAAGCTTAATTCCATCACACGTCCACATCATGGCCATGACAGCAACTGCCACAACCACAACGAGAGAGAACGTCATTACTAGTTTGGGTCTTATTGACACAGTCATTGTGTCTTCATCACCAGATAAGCCTAATATCAGTTATTCAGTACGTGTGAAAGCGAGCATAGAAGATGTCTTTACACCACTGATAAGCTTAGAGCTGCTAGATGTCGACTGCCAAGGGTAATAATTTACTGTAGAAGGTGTGAAGAGTGTACTTCTTTCATTCTTCACTAAAGCAAGAGTTCACTGAACCAGTTGGGGCACCAAATTTAGCAATGTTTCGCCTTGTGGACATGTATACAGGTGTAACACGAAAGTCCATACGAGATTCTATTGTAACCTCTTTGGTACAAGCTTGTGTGGTGATATGTACCATAGCATTTGGCATGGGCATAGACTGTGTAGATGTACGCCAGGTCATCCATTGGGGACCTTCATCTGACATCGAATCATATGTTCAGGAGTGGTCGAGCTGGTAGAAATGGTCTCCCATCTAATGCTGTACTGTTTTGGAAAACGGCCGATTTTAGATTCCAAAGCAAGGAAATGGAACTTTATTGCAGGGGCCAAGAAGAGTGCAGAAGGGCTAAGCTCATGTCTTTTGACTGTACTAACAATAGCATTTCAGGTTGTAAATGCTGTGATGTTTGTGCTGCTAAATGCAAATGTACAACACATAGTTGTGATTGTAAATCTTTTCCCATTTCATTCTGTTAAATTACAAGCAACTGTTATTCCATCAACTGGATATATCATAAATCATTAATTGCATGAATACAAATGCAGAAATGTTGTATAGGACAGGTGTGCATACAGTATGGGAGAGGTAGGTTGGGAGACTTGTGCACTGCAGTGGCTGATGACTGATTGAGCCCCCCTCCCTTGGTCTCCCGTATATATGTATAGTGTCTGGGACCTGTAGGTACCATTCCCACACACATTAAGCAATTTTACGTCTGAACCTTTACTCTCAAGGCAAAACATTACTTACAAATACAATTGGACAATTACATGCACAGGTTTAAATCTCTAGTGAGAAAAAGGTGAAAGTTTAAGGATTTCTCCAACCTTCTGAGTCATCCAGAGGTCAAGCTTTTCTGATTGATCGACTCCAACAGCTTGTTGTATTGAATGGATGGAAATATTTGATGCTTTCTTCCAGGATTATGAGAGAACACCTTGTTCTGTGAGAGCTCTGTGACCATCTTCATCAGATCTTCAGCTTCTGACCTTGTCGTATGGTTGGTTGTAACCCATACACCAGTACTTTGACTCTTCAAGTATATATTTAGAGTGCTGAGGGCTTTCCCAGCTCTGATAATTGCCTGAGGAGTTTTATTGGCACCCAAATGACAGATTGTGCCCTTCAGTAGTTTATTGAGGTGTTCCATGTGTAGGTCAGCTGGTATGTTGTTCCACCCTCCCTGTTGATGAAGCAGCTCCACAACATCTGTTCAGCATACCATTTGGGCAAGATATAGTAATACTGCATCTGTATGTTGAATGCTTCTATGCAGTAATTTGTATGCTTAGTAGTGCGAAAAAAAGAAAATATTTCCAGCATATTAGGACTCTGTTCCCATCCCCCTCGCGAATACCATCTTTGAATTCTAAGAGTAGTCAGCCCAGTGACTGTGACCTTAGCGTACTCCTGTACAGTGTCTATTGAAGGGCAGGCTGACTCAGATGTCCCAGCAATGTATTCCATTTCACTGATCAATGTAATGACTTCACCGCTGCCAAAGGCTTATCACGTGACAAGATCTTTGAGGACAGTCAGACATGTTTGTGACTCCTGCTATCTGAATTGCAGCTGACATGACATGTGCTATAGTTGCCAGCTGCATAAACTTATCACAAGCTTTCTTAGCTGGAAGAGAGTCCCAGTATCCATACCTGAGCAGGACTGTACAGCCTCTTCCATATCACCTGTGCATCAATCAACAGACAAGATGCAATGTTATATGACCAAATTCCAAACCCTATTAGCAACCCATTCAGGTTATGCACCCTAGTATAATAAAGAAACCAGGTTACCTCCATAAAGCACATCTTTGTGTGCCAATCTTCTATCACAGGTACAAACCCCTCAAAACCATTGTCTGAGTTTGAAAGTATACTTTGGCTACCCCAAATTCTCGCTATTGTCAGTTGATCACCACCCAAAGGAATGTAGCTAACATTGTGTAGCTTGACTTCAACAGCTCTGTATGTCCACCTTCTGCACACCCATCCAACGTCGGGGGTTGTTGTAGTCGTAGGAATATACCGGTGTAATCCATCTTCTATCATATCTCCTAGAACATTCTCATTTTTTAGCATCACTCCCAATGGCAACTGTGCATTAATAATAATAATTAGGAATGTATGTAATAGTGTTAATATGCATCATAGATGTTGTGCGAAAGTAGAGTGTGTGCTTAACCTATTTCAACTATAAAACCCTGTATTCCGGCAAAATGTAGTGAATAAACTGTCTCCCATGATAGGTGTGTTAATGAGTCCACCATGAATTGAAAAACCGTAATTCCATCATTTATACCTGTAAAGTTGCATCTTAAAAAAAATAAAATATAAAATTATTTAATTATTAAATAATTAGAATTTAAAACCTATAATGTCACGACCGAAACAGCCGTAGGCCTTGTATGTTAGTGCATTGACTAATGTGATATAAATAACATAATCTAGGACATAGATAAAATTGCCCTATAGAGTTCGCCCTCATCAGGATAATGTTCAGCCTTGCATAGGTTGCCATGGACTTGCATAGGTTGCCATGGACTTGCATAGGTTGCCATGGACTTGCATAGGTTGCCATGGACTTGCATAGGTTGCCATGGACTTGCATAGGTTGCCATGGACTTGCATAGGTTGCCATGGACTTGCATAGGTTGCCATGGACTTGCATAGGTTGCCATGGACTTAGGCATACAGTTGTGGATAGCAAGGCGAGTTGCAAGTCGACATAAGACCGTTGACCTCGTTCCCCCATGCCCCTTAAGAAGATGGATGCATCATTGGCAGTCAGACATATTTGAAAAGGCATACCTAGCTGGTTTCAACATCAATGGATGCCCAGCCCACCAAACCGAGACTATGTGGAAGACAACACCATCGTATAGTGATGCACGAGGATGGAAGTGCGTGTTAATCTTACTGCTCCATCTCCTAACTCAGTTCAGCCGGACTCAGATATACATTGAGTTGAACATGCTTCTAAATATAGGTTTCAACGCACTGCAACAAGCACTCAAATGGAGGTAGTACCTAAGATTTTACCTATTTCAAAGTGACCCTTTGACTCTTCCACAAATATACCCATTAGTTATAGCGATTGCCATGCAAGAAACATTGCAGCATCAGTAGAGCATCAAAAACTAATGCATGGGGTCCATTGGAATAGCTTGAGCCAAGTGATAGAAACCATCACAGATCCGATTGAGGGTAAAGGCTACTTGTGAGTCAGTACCTGCAATCTCTTCTACTTTGGCTAACAGCTTCTGAGCTTCATGATATTGGAGGGAATAAAGTTGGCACAGAAGAATAGACTCCAAAGAGACGCCTAGGGTGTCAAATGTGGCAGGTGCGATGCCCATAATTCTGAGGGGTATGGAGGGGAGGGGTATGGAGGGGAGGGGTATGGAGGGGAGGGGTATGGAGGGGAGGGGTATGGAGGGGAGGGGTATGGAGGGGAGGGGTATGGAGGGGAGGGGTATGGAGGGGAGGGGTATGGAGGGTAGGGGCGTGGAGGGGAGGGGTGTGGAGGGTAGGGGTATTAGGGGAGGGGTATGGAGGGGTATGGAGGGGAGGGGTATGGAGGGTAGGGTATGGAGGGGAGGGGTATGGAGGGGAGGGTATGGAGGGTAGGGGTATGGAGGGGAGGGGTATGGAGGGTAGGGGTATGGAAGGTAGGGGTATGGGGGGTAGGGGTATGGAGGGGAGGGGTATGGAGGGTAGGGGTATGGAGGGGAGGGGTATGGAGGGTAGGGGTATGGAGGGGAGGGGTATGGAGCATGGGCGTACGCAGGGGGGGGGGGGGGGTCGATGGGTTTGAACGACCCCCCCGCCCCCCTCCCCTATGCGAGGTCACCTTCACCATTGGAAAATTTTTTTCATATCGCGTACTAGTATTTTACATACATGTCAGTGGCGTATCCAGGGGGGGGGTCTACCGGGTGCTTGAGCACCCCCTCGGTCAAAATTGTAATTAACGATAACGTATTTTCTGTGTGCCAAACAAAGGTATCGGACCTGAAGCGGACTGGCCCCCCCCCCCCCCCCCCCCCCCCCCCCACTTTTCGTATGGGGCCTGACCTTAAGCACCCCCCCTCGCTGGAAATCCTGTATACGCCACGGCTGTTTCGTCCGTGACATAGGTTTTGTAATTAAATTGAATAAACCGAATTACGGTATGAACAAAATATGGCGTACAATAAACTCATTATAAAACTACATGTACGCCACTGCAAGTACCATTGCGCTTACGCAGGTACCGGTAATGACATAATTTAATAACTTTGCCTCACGTCACACGTGTTCAAAATGGAATAACACTCAAAACATGGGTCACCTATTAACAAATTCGACCCCCCCCCCCCCCTTCCCTGAAGGCTGCGTACGCCCATGTGGAGGAGAGGGGTATGGAGGGGGAGGGGTATGGAAGGCGGGGTATGGAGGGGTATGGAGGGGAGGGGTATGGAGGGGAGGGGTATGGAGGGGAGGGGTATGGAGGGGAGGGGTATGGAGGGGAGGGGTATGGAGGGGAGGGGTATATGAGGGTAGGTATGGAGGGGAGGGGTATGGAGGGGAGGGGTATGGAAGGAGGGTATGGAGGGGAGGGGTATGGAGGGGAGGGGTATGGAGGGGAGGGGTATGGAGGGGAGGGGTATGGAGGGTAGGGGTATGGAGGGGAGGGTTATGGAGGGGAGGGGTATGGAAGGGAGGGGTATGGAGGGGAGGGGTATGGAGGGGAGGGGTATGGAGGGGAGGGGTATGGAGGGGAGGGGTTATGGAGGGGAGGGGTATGAGGGGAGGGTATGGAGGGGAGGGGTATGGAAGGGGAGGGGTATGGAGGGGAGGGGTATGGAGGGGGGAGGGGTATGGAGGAGGGTATGGAGGGGGTATGGAAGGGAGGGGTATGGAGGGAGGGGTATGGAGGGGAGGGGTATGAGGGAGGGGTATGGAAGGGAGAGGTGTATGTAGTGTGTTACTTTTGCAGAAAGCTCGGTTTTGCAATGATCACATGAAGCCATGGGAATTCCTATTTCTTGTATTATAGTCAGTGTACAAGGCATGGATGATTTCTTACTGTACAGAATCACTGGGGAGATGAGGACTTTGCTCTTCTAGAGATGTATAAATTTCCGGCTTGCTCCCATGCATGGGGCCATCTAGTGTAACGGTTCTCATCCTGTGGCATCCATTGGGTTGTCTGACTTCTGGAATAAGTGTGCAGCATAGGGACCCTTTGGATCACTTGTTTTTTATCTACCAGATAGACAACATCATCTAAATGCCATGCCTGAAATCCATGAATGAGGCTAGGTTCAGTTATGTGAAACTGCATGGAGGCTCGTGAGCAGTCGCAATTCAACGAATACTACTGAAATGATTTCAATTACGACTATTAATGTAATGGATAAACTATATTTCAATTCATGGATACCGGAAAGACAAAAAGAAACAAAAAAAAACGCAAAAAAAAAAAAAAAAAAAAAAAACAACAAAAAAACAAACAAACTGTAACAAGTAGTTGGTTCAACTCCAACTCAGTCTATCTATCCTGAGGTACTCAGCGCTTCGCGCCATATCCTAAGTAGAGTTGACTAAAGGTTAGTTACCAACTGACTGTTATAGGACTTATTTTAATAATAATAATAATAATGTGCATTTATTCGATTCATGTATTCTATTGTTGTATATTTGTATATGTATATCTTTAACTATCCATGTGATAGAATCGAGACGGTCAAATGGTGTATAACGAGCCCGGTGGGCGTGGCAAATTGAATCGGAGCAGTAAAAGCTTTCGACTATAAATACAATAACGGACAGAACTGATTTACAGAGTGTTTGCGTTCATTTTACTAGGGCAGTGGCGTAGTGCGAGGTCAAAATGGCAAGCTCTGTTCTTGTAGCTCTGGTCCTCTGCATCACTATAATCCATCAAAGCGTCGCTCAAACTGGGTAAGCACGCGACACATAAGGCAACTATCGTTAAGCGTATGCAGTGCTCTCGTTTGTGTTGTGACTCCATCTGGTGTTAATTGTATAGCGTGTGCTACGTGATGGCTTCACAATCAGTACAAAACTCGTACTACGTGCAGACCACGTACACATACTACTACGACTGCAGCAATTTCGGATGGGGGTGAGCTACTGTGCAGCGTAAGTTATACGGCAAACCGCCAAAGCCCGCGTTACTTCTAAGTCGTATACAGTACCGGGGTACTCATCGACCGCCATGTACAACACGGTGCTACGGTACGTGTCGCAGTTCTCTTGTTGCTCCGGATACTCGCAGGTTTCCGGAACACAGACGTGTACTGGTGAGCGACAGCTAGGGCATGCGGTGAATGCTATAGATAAATACCCTATTAAAGTGGTCGATGTATGTTCATGCATCTTTGTATTATCTGCATGCATGTATAGTATATGTAGATTACTGAGAACAATGAGAAGCGAAATAACTTACCGGAGACTACTCTGATATCTAACCATGCGTGCATCATGGTTGCGCGTGCACGTATGAGCTCAGTACTACCAGAGTGCATGCACGGGACCGCAACCACAACCGTAGCGTGTAACGGGTCGCGACACACGCGTTACATGGCACCGCAACCACACCCGTAGCGTGTAACGGGTCGCGGACACACGCGTTACATGGGACTGCAACCACACCCGCAGCGTGTAATGTGTCGCGACACACGCGTTACATGGGACTGCAACCACACCCGCAGCGTGTAATGTGTCGCGACACACGCGTTACATGGTTGTAGCGCCATTAGTGGGTAATGTTGGAAACGACCACAAGTAAATGCCGGACGAATTGTATGGATGGATGGGCGTTGTTCGGATTAAAATTAACACGCGCCTGGCCATGTTGTTAATTTTACTTCCCAAGCGGCCTTGATATGCTGGTAGGCTTTCATGCGACACATAGGGGTATGTACCACACGTGAGAGGGCTGTCATCAACATTGCTGGCACACGTGAATGGTACGTGAGGCTCCGTAGTGTCAACTGCAGATGGTCGTTTTGCTCAACACTCAATTCATGCACGCACTGTTTACACCTCCAGCTGCAGCCTTTGGTCATACAGATCTTTTTGTCTGGTCTCTGAAATGTGCAGCAATGTTATTCTTAATCATGCACATCTTAACCTTTCATTTGTTAGCATTCTTACGTCATCATCTACCAAAACATCACTTTAATGTCCAATGTCTTGCATGGGCGAACGGTCGTACACCTAGATGTACAGGCATTACTTTGTAACTGTCACCAGAAATGAAATCCAACAGCACATACCCTCTGACTAGGATATAACTTGGAACTTAAGACACGTCATAATTATTAATAATCATTCATGCTGTTACCTGCAAAAGGGGTGGTGATGTGGTTTCCCGCCACAACAAACTGCGTGATATCCTTGCGAAGTCCTGCCGGCGAGCTCATCTTGGTGTCCAGGAGGAAATAGGTAACAATCTCACCAATCACAGCCACACCCGTCCAGCTGACCTTTTAGTTCCAAACTGGGTCTTGGGCAAGCCAGCAGCTTTTGACCTGTCTGTCACATCTCCGCTTAATCCTACAACTCTTTTGGAAGCGAGGTCTGACAACAGGTGTAGCTGCACTGACCACTGAGCTGAGAAAGCACTCATCTAATGACACCAAATGCAAGGAACTGGACTGGGTCTGTGTACCATTAGTGGTGGAATCGTTGGAGCCTGTGGAAAGGAGGCTTTGGAGTCTATCTCCCAGCTAGCTTCTCGACTAGCCACTTGCTTGTCCAAGGCAAAGTCAGTGGTTCTTACCGAACTCTACGAGCGGCTGAACCTTCACCTGGTACAAGCTAATGCATTGCCATCCTTGCTGTAGCATCGGTCAAAGTGATGTAGGGTAGATATAGTTAGCATTTTGTGTACATTGTGTGTAGTCTATGAGTGTATTAATAATGTGTATCTCTACGGTATATGTAAAATTTATTATCAAAACAAAAGTAGTATTATTATTATTATTTATACAACCATTATTCATATATTTCACAATAAATCAAACACCTTAAAGTTACTAGACAAAAACATTGTCCGGAACAACTTGCTCACAAGAAGTAAAGTGAGACCTGCTGAGTATGGCTCTAGCATTGCACCTAATCAAAGTGAGGTTAAGACGACCATATAGGCTGTTCAGCATTTGGGATTTGTAAGTGTTGGTTCGAACAGCCAGTCGTGAGGCCAACTGCAACAAAGCCTGCCTCGCCTCTGTGCCCCAACAACCATAAGACTCCACCACCATTGGAATGCAGCGCAATCCCAACTCTTCACACTTTGTTACTATTAATTAAATTTTTTTTTTTAATAATAATCATTGATATTACAAGCATACACGGAAAACACAGCAGCAGTATTAGTTATGATATAACATTACACTAAACATCTAGGAGCTTCATGTATATACTGCATGTAGGCCTACAGTTCAACTCTAAAATTGCATAAGTTAACCTGGAACACTGCATCTCTGGACAGGATTGCCCTAGCTACTGACCTCACCAATGAGATATTCAACCGCCCATAAATCTCTGTCAAGACCTTTGCCTTATAGAACAGTGTAGGGAGATTGAGAGGATGGAAGCTAGTCTAGCGAAGGTGTTTTGGGCCTCTTTGCCCAGCTCCCATACGATTCCACTGCCAAAGGAACACATACCCACCCCAGCTCCTGACACTTTGGGTCATCGGAAGAGTGCTTTCGGCACTTTGCTTTGTGAGCTGCAACACCTGCGGAATTACACGCGTCATGCAAAGTAGCAGGAGTGAGTGGGGAGGTAACAGTAACATCGAAGGCTGCCCTATCCCAAGCATCGACTAGCACATCCGCTGGACGGGAATTACTCTGAACTCTCGAAAGGCCTTGACTAACCTCCACTCTTACAGATAGGTGAGCACGGCGACAAAACTCAGCAAAGATGTTTAGTAGGCGATTGTGTCTGATGACATCACCACCATGTCTGCATGACACTGCATGATGTCCAAGAGGATCCAAGGTGATATTGGGGCAGAATGGGCACATTGATTGTATAGAAGAGTTCATACCTAGCCACCACATCACTGCGATTTGAAACTCAGCCGGATCATGCAAGCCCAACCCTAATGAGGGGACAACCAAAAGCCACGAACTAGCATGAGGAGCAGAGGGCAGAGAGAAGTCGCACCTTATTGGCAGGAGAGGAAGTCATCAAAAAGATGATCATCCAACTTCTTGCACAAGGCATGCTGGGAGAGAGGAGAGGACAAAATAGACTCCACTGTGATGGCCTCTGTAGGGGACACAAGAGCATTGAACTTCGAAATAGCGCTCAAAAATGGCGATTACGGGGACTACCAAAACCTGAAGAAGACAAAGATGAGATGAATGCAGCACATGAGTGGTAAGATAAAGAACGAAAGCCAAGTCCTCCAAAGCTGAGGCTAAGTTGTGCTTGCTTCCAGTGATCATCTGGGATGTCAGCTGCTATGCAGGTAGAGACTTACCTCCTCATCAAAGAACTTCAGGGACTCACATGAGAGGCTAGGAGGAGTGGTTCTGGCTAAATGCACTAATTTACAATAACTACCACAAATGCGAAGAAGAGAAACTGCAACATGAAGGTCAGCTTCAGCCACCTCTACTAGGGCAGTGAATAGCACCTTTGCCTTGGAACAATTCTCAGCTATGAAGTGAGAGCAATGCAAATAGTCACCTATTGGTACCCCAAGGATCTCTAAGTTAGGTGAAAGAGATGACTTCACAGCAGGTGGAAACAAATGGTTGCCTTGGGGACTGAAAACTTCACATTTAGAGGTGAGGTCCCAGTGCTTCAATAAGATTCAATGCACGTAGGACTGCAGATCTTTTACCTGTAAGCACACCGTCATCAAGGTACCATGCCTGAAGCAGAAGTTGTAAACATTAATCATTCCATCAATGGTGGAAATGAGCTTCTGAAGAACTAGAGCAAACAACATTGGCCCAAGCAGTTCCCCTTGTTGAACACCTGATTGTGAACTTAAATGGCCCATAGGATGCCACAATTCTGGGTGAGAGCCATAAACCAAGACACCCAGGGCAGGATTTCGGGGAAAAAAGCTGAGCATTCATCAAGGACTGCCTGCATAGAAACAAGCATTTGTCATATCCACTTTCAATACGACTCCTCCTCCTCCTGCATCCAATGCTCTTCAATACAATTCGTAAACTATGGACAATCTTCTCAGCCCCTGCCCTGCAGGCCACTCCAAACTGTAGTGGCTGGAAAAAAACTCGAAATCTTCTCCTTGAGAGAGGCACAAATGCACTTTCCAGCCAATCTTAATCATTCATAGCCTTAATATTATTGTAAGAGCTGCTATCAGGATATATGACAAATTAGCCATTCTTGAACATGCTGCATCACCTAGCCATAGAAATCGCTGGCCAAGTGGCTGGCCATAAGAGTGCAAGAGCTCATACACTAGCATACTGCTGCACCCAAAGGCTATCACAATTATGGTGCAAAATCAAAGAGGTATCATTTGAACAAAGCAATTAATAAAAAAGAGTGAAGCAAGAAACAAAATATTATCTTAGAGAAAGTTGGTATTGATTGCATGGTAGATGGATGGCTCAGTGGATGAAACAACCCTATATTTGCATGTGTGTGAGATATAAACCCTGTCTCATTTGTTACTATTCACTTATGTATATTCATTGTTTGTTTCACTTGCCCGTATTTCCATCACCATTGCCTCTAAAGAAAGGTGTTTTATTTAACATTATTTAACAAATACCTCTGCTCTTAAATACCCAGATTATACTTTAATATCATCCCATGCATGGCTGGGCTCATGTATAAGCACGTATCTTATCATTGCAGATATCAATGAATGCTTGCCAAATGGTGGATTGGGTCCTTGCCAACAGATATGCACAAATACCATTGGATCATTCTCCTGCAGCTGTCGGCCCTGGATACACTGCGTCTGGATATACCTGTAATGGTGAGATGTAACAAAACAGAGCAATTGATCCTCGGTTGAAATAATGAAAACATTTAGGGGAGATTCAACCTCTGAATCAAGTCAATCACTAAAGTTATTTGTATCATATCTTCTTTCTATAGAGTAGAACTTGGCTAAATTGACCAACTAAGTAAACCTAATATACAATTTCCCGTAATTGTGGGACACTGTACAATTATTATTTGAATGTCTTATTCCACACAACATGAGTGTGATTGTACTCACATGTGCTGTAGGTAATCACATGATTGTAGTCACATGTGCTGTAGGTAATCACATGATTGTACTCACATGTGCTGTAGGTAATCACATGATTGTGTCAAATGTTATATGGTGTGTTGCAGACATCAATGAATGTCTTCCCAATGGAGGGAAAGGCCTATGTGCACAAATATGCAACAACACCATTGGATCATTTCAGTGCAGCTGTAATGCTGGATATACTCTGTCTGGATATGCCTGCAATGGTGAGAATAACATATGCATTTGTGATTTGAAGGGTGTGGCCACAACATTGTGTTGAAGGGTGTGGCCACAACATTGTGTTGAAGGGTGTGGCTGTGTTAGACTCTGCAGGCATATGACATGTTCGGCAGCTGAATGAAGGCAGAACATACCGCCATCCTCACTAGTGCTATGGATGTATTTGATTCTTGGCTACTTACCAAAATCGATTGCTATATATTGAACGTTCTCAATGATAAGAGAGAATGGACACCATTTGTTGATGCAGTATAATGACTTGTGAATTTAAACAGATTTGACTCGTGTGTGTACAATAGGTTTTTAAAATTTTAAATTAATTGCTGTTGCCTAAAAATGTTGTATGATGTAATTTCACTGCCAATATATTGACAACCTTAACCTTATGCAAAGCTATCATTCACATGCAACACATCAGCATATACATGCATTTTATGATTTCAGACACCAATGAATGCTTGCGAAACGGTGGATTGGGTCCTTGCCAACAGATATGTACCAACACCATTGGATCATTCTCCTGCAGCTGTCAGCCTGGATACACTGCATCTGGATATATCTGCAATGGTGAGATGTAATGAAACAGCATTGAAAGACTACATGCACACTGGTTAAAATAATCTCATCACTGACATTCTTATGAGACTAACCCACACGTTATGCAGCCATTTCCATTGTTGTGTAATGGAGATTATTAAACCCTAGATAGTTCAAGAGTTGTCATCAGTCCTATCATCCCACCACCATGTGCTAATTCACTTAACTTTAATTGAGTACTTGTGCTATCAGGGTGGAGCATGTGTTAACTGATCCTGTGTCTGGTCCTTGTGGTATCCCATTAGCAAATCAAACCCAGCAAGCTGCATCCTCCAACCTAGTTTTATTGTCATTTTCACTTTTCGGTTTGGCAGTTTACTTGATTATTGGATTTCAATTTACCCATTAAAGTTAAAAATGCTGTCCCTTCATCCTTACTGGCTTCACGTAGACAATAACAATGTGGTTGGACTTCATTTAGAAGCTCCCTCCGCAGTTCACATCTGTGTCACCATTGTGGTACTCAAACTGTACAGCTGGCATCCATGCCTTCTCAGCTGTCATCTTAGTGAGGCTGTCATGTGACACTCACTGACAATACTCACAGAGTATTAACCACAGCCCAAATCCCATCACGTCTAGAACCTCAATTATAATGGAGAAATGCAATCTCCATTTTGGGGGGTATATGAATGTAGTTAGCTAGCAGGGGTCCTCTCAGTGTATCAATTGATGAATATAAAAGCCAACCAAAAATATTTGTTGCAATCAATTTAAACAGTACATTTTAAAAGCAAATTTCCTTGGATGTGGGACTCAGAGTAGTGATGATGCTGAATAGAGCGTGTCATAGTGTTCAAAACAACTCTGGAAGTATGCTTCATGTTATATACTGATGTGTTGCAGACATCAATGAATGCCTACCCAATGGAGGGAAAGGCCCATGTGCACAAATATGCAACAACACCATTGGATCATTTCAGTGCAGCTGTAATGCTGGATACACTCTGTCTGGATATGCCTGCAATGGTGAGAGAAAACAACTCGTCTTTTTATAGAGTTTGATGTGCACTGGTATACATGCTGCATTCGTTTTGCCAACACAGTGCAAAGGAAAGCTCCCACCCTCTAACAATAAAGTGTATTCAACTTGCTAAAATTGTACAAAACGACAAATCAGACAAACAGTGCATAGATTGCTGACGTTTCATTAATCTGCCACACAACTTTCCAATTCATGTTGCAAGAGAGCCTTCTAGTGTTGTATGGATTGGATTTTAAATCAATTGTTTAATCAAGGCATGATTTCACAGTAAAATCAAGTGCGCTTGATTTGCGCTTGATTTTACTGTCAAATCAATTGTGAATCAATAATTGATTTGACGCGTTTTTTTCATTGTGCATGGCCGTGTTGTTTAGTTTACTTCCCAAGCGGCCTTGCGATGCTGGTCGGCATTCATGCGACACATAGTGGTATGTACCACACGTGGGAGGGCTGTCATCAACATTACTGGCACACATAATGGTACATGAGGCTCCGTAGTGTCAACTGCAGATGGTCGTTTTGCTCAACACTCAATTTATGCATGCACTGGTTTACACCCCCAGCTGCAGCCTTTGGTCATACAGCTCTTTTTGTCTGGTCTCTGCAATGTGCAGCAATGTTCTTCATAATCATGCACATCGTAACCTTTCATTTTGTCAGCATTCTTACGTCATCATTTATATGGCCATGCCTGATATGCCAAAACATCATTTTAAAATGTCCAATGTCTTGCATGGGCGAACGGTCGTACACCTAGATGTACAGACTTTCTGAATAATGCCACTTTGTAACTGTACATCAGAAATGAAATCCAACAGCACATACACGTTTGTGATGCATTTTAAGGAACTGGGCGGAAATTAGTAAGCCCTATAGTCTATAGGTCCTTCTAAAAACTTCTAACCAAGTTTTCCAAAATAACATCCTCTGATGCATGCCACGCGTGACTTTGGCAAACTGGTTAGAAGTTTATAGAAGGAAATAGACCTTATGTATTTCAAAACAGAGCTATAAATACATGAAAATGTTTAGGTGTGCTGTCGGATTTATTTCTGATGCACAAAAACTAAATGGCATAATTTCCGTACACCCAGATGTGTACAAACGTACCCCCGGGATGACGCTCAGGAGTGTATGAAACATCATGTATATTCATCAATGTGTATGCCATATTGTGAGAAATATAAAGGCTTGTTTGGTCTACAAGAAATTGTTTGTACAATTAAAATTTACTGAGATAATTTCGACTCTTGTATTGTATTAAATGGCTTCGAGTCAGTCCACAAAATCAATACCTAATGGTCTACAGGAACAGAATGAAGTTCTTGCAAGATCTTAGGATTGACCCTCTGACTAGTATATAACTTGGAACTAAAGACACGTCATAATTATTAATGATTATCTATAGCCTTAATATCATTGTAAGAGCTGCTATCAGGATATATGACAATTTAGCCATTCTTGAACATGCTGCATCACCTAGCCATAGAAATCGCTGGCCAAGTGGCTGGCCATAAGAGTGCAAGAGCTCATACCCTAGCATACTGCTGCACCCAAAGGCTATCACAATGATGGTGAAAAAATCAAAGAGGTATCATTTGAACAAAGCAATCAACATAACACTGAAAAAAAGAAATAAAAGAGAAGTTGGCATGGTAGATGGATGGCACAGCATGTGTGTGAGATATAAAATTTGTTCCTCTATTCACTTATGTATACTCATTGTTTGCTTCACTTGCCCGCATTTCCATCCTCTAAAGAAAGGTGTTTTATTTAAAATTATTTAACAAATACCTCTGTTCCTAAATACCCAGATTATTCTTATAATATCATCCGATGGCTGGGCTCATGTATAAACACATATCTTATCATTGCAGATATCAATGAATGCTTGCCAAATGGTGGATTGGGTCCTTGCCAACAGATATGTACCAATACCGTTGGATCATTCTCCTGCAGCTGTCAGCCTGGATACACTATGTCTGGATATACCTGCAATGGTGAGATGTAACAAAACAGAGTCGGTTGATATAATGAGAACATTTAAGGGCGGGTAAATGAAATTCAACTTTTGGATCAAGTCAATCAATAAAGTTAACAAAATCTATTTTTATCATACCTTCTTTCTATACAGTAGAACGTGGCTAATTGACCAATTAAGTAAAGCTAATATACAATTTCCCGTAATTGTGGGACACTGTACAATTATTATTTGAATGTCTTATTCCACACAACACGAGAGTAACTTGACTGTCAACATATTGACAACCTTAACCTTATGCATTTGAATAAACACAACAAAGTAGTTTACAATACATCTGATCAGAGAGCTTACCAATAACATGTAATGACAATTAAGTATTTGTGTGCTGTTTCTTTTTGGCAAAAACAAATCCATCAGGAATTGTATTCATAGGATCAATGCATAAAGCTACCATGTCTTTTTGCTGCAGACATCAATGAATGCCTACCTAATGGAGGATTGGGTCCATGTGCACAAAACTGTACCAACACCATTGGATCATTCTACTGCAGCTGTCTACCTGGATATTCTGTGTCTGGATATGCCTGCGATGGTGAGGATTTTTGAATAACTGGCGCTCAATCAATTTGCTACGGCCACTATAACACGCATTAACACAACTGAATTTATGTTAAGCGACTAGGTGGCATTGTTGTAAATTGTGCTCTTTGTAGAAATATTAGCAGGGAAAGCCATTATATGTATGTTGCACTTGGTAAAGGCTATTCATGACTCACTTTTCAGACATCAATGAATGCCTACCTAATGGAGGATTGGGTCCATGTGCACAAGAATGTACCAACACAAATGGTTCATTTTACTGTAGCTGTCTGCCTGGATATACTCAATCGCAATACAATTGCAATGGTGAGTGCATTTGAATAAACACAACAAAGCAGTTTTCAATTCATCTGATCAGAGCTTACCCACAACAATTTTAAAGTAGTTGTGTGGTGTTCCTTTTTGGCAAAAACAATCCATCAGGAATTGTATTCATAGGATCAATTGAAGCTCTTTGAAAGCTCGTAATGTTTTGTGCTGTTGGTTTCTTCTAGACATCAATGAGTGCCTATCTAATGGAGGATTGGGTCCATGTGCACAAAACTGTACCAACACCATAGGGTCCTTCCAATGCAGCTGTCTACCTGGATATGCTGTGTCTGGATATGCTTGCAATGGTATAATGTAATAGTACTGTATAGCCCTTGTACTAACTAATGACATTCGAATCTCTCTCTCTGCTGCCAGATATCAATGAGTGCATGTTTGGAGTTAGTGGATGTTCTCAGTTATGTGTAAACACCATTGGAAGTGTCAAGTGTGACTGCATTACTGGATATGAGCTCGCTGCAGACAATGTAACTTGTATAGGTGAGGCTCGGTGCACATGTGTTGCATGCACTGTTTTCATGTCTTCCACATGCTGGGAGCAAATTGCATGTCAATCATAGCAATGGACATGAAATATACCAAGCCATTGATACCCAAGCCATTGATGCAAGCCATTTATACAAGCCATTGATACAAGCCATTGATACAAGCCATTGATAAATATAATAAATAGAGCATGTATATTGTACACAGATATATATTCCTGCCTGCGTGTGTTTTGTTGTAGAAAGTTCATAATGCCATTTCACTTTCACGTGTGACAGCAACATGAAAATGCCACAGTGCATGATGCTGTTACTTTTAATGCTTGCAACTGTCTCTAAATATTGCACATCCACATTGCAGATATAGATGAATGCCAGAGGTCCGAATCAAATGGATTAGGATCCTGTGATCAGTTGTGCATCAATACGATTGGATCATTCATTTGTAGCTGTGCCACTGGGTACTCACTATCTTCTTCAGGATACACATGTGATGGTAGGTTGACAAATTGGTTGTGGCCTGAATACAATGTATCTGAATACAACTGCAATGGTACTCATAGTGTGTTCTCATTTCAACTGCCTTTTGTTTAAAGGCTGAGTAAAATGTCCAACTAGTGTGTTTATCATTTCATAACGTGTTGTTTGTCTTTACAATCAGATATTAATGAATGCCTTCCAAATGAGGGATCAGGCCCCTGTGAACAGATATGCACCAACACCATTGGATCATTCTCCTGCAGCTGTATGCAAGGATATTCTCAATATGGATATACCTGCCATGGTAATGCCATTTTGTAAACACACCCACACAATGCGAGCAACAAGCTAATCAATGGAAAATTACATTATCTAATAGTAAGGCAAGAACAACACAATACCTCTTTGTTTAATACACAATATGTCTATTGAGCACTTTGTGATAAATATACTGTTTTTTTTCTTTTGAAATTTAATGCAGAAATTGATGAGTGTGCCCTGGGGACCAGTGAATGTTCTCAGATATGTACAATATCATTGGAAGCTTCTTTTGTGGCTGTTTCTATGGCTACCAGCTGGATGCTAACAACAAGACCTGCCACTGTATGAAGAGATGTGTGTGTGTGTGTGTGTGTGTGTGTGTGTGTGTGTATGTGTAATGCATGTACCAACATTGTTATGGATACCACTGAGTCACATTATGTTTGGTGCAGCAATCGACTCATGTGGTGCAAACGCAGGGAGCTGTGACCAGATATGCATCAATACTAATGGGTCATACAATTGCAGCTGCTTCTTAGGCTTCTCTCAGTCTGGAAACACTTGCATTGGTAAGTGCTGGCAGACCACTGAGTTTGTATATGTCATCATCTAATACACATATACATAAAATAAATAAACAATTATACACAAATGTATACAATTGACTACATGAATATTGTAATATTGAACTTTTCCTCCGTTCTGAGAGGGTCTGACCTTTTCAACATCATGTGCCAACTCCAGGTAAAGAGCAGTACCATCGTCAGCCTGCAGGGCATTTCCCGGACCCTAAAGATGCACAAGCTTTGTTTAAATGGTGGCTGGCTAGGTTTTCCATACTTTAACATTGTTAGTGCTTGTCCTCTAGTATATTCCATATGGGAAGAAGCAGCCATCATACTCGTTCAGGAGGTGGCTTAATGACACATCATAATTTTCTCTGTGGTAGTCTTGCAGAAATCTGCAGCCATGCGTGTTTAACACCAACGCTAGAAAAGCATGTGGTACTAGCTGTTAGTAAAGACCTCACTCGCCCAGCTGACATCTGTGTCTCTCTCCAATCCAGCTGCATTTGGTATCGCTCAATGACTCCACTGTGTCTCTAGCGAGTTTGAGCTCAGATCGACAGGAAGCTTTAGGAGTTACTAAATACTCTAAATATGAACAAGCTATTGCCTAAAGACAATGGCTATTCATTCCTGTAGTTGCTGAAACTTACAGATGTTGGGTCAATAAAGCATGTGAAGTATTCAATAAAATTCAAGGAGACGACTTGCCAAATATCTGTTTCTGAAACACTTGAACATTAGGCTAGGCATTGTGCTGATGTGGCTAAATTCATGTGCCCTCCTTGCACATTTGTAGCAAGCACAATAATTAGCATTTTGGGTGTTTCTTGTGTAGTATTATTTATTCAGTCATTATGATAAATTATAACATAACTAAGTCTAAGAATTACTTAAGCTGGTGCATGTGACCTCAGTAGAATAGCCAAAGCACCGCTCCTGACCAGATTACACTAAGATCTGCAAGTATTTTAAAATGAGGATGATTTGAAATAGAACACTACTTTAAATGATCTCAAGTAATTCATATCACTTTACCTCAGTTCATATTCAACATTAGGCTGTAAAATTTTAATAAATGACAATGTGTCTTTCAATGCAGATAAGGACGAGTGTGCTTCAAATGGAAGATACGGACCTTGCAGCCAAATATGCACAAATACAGTTGGGTCATTCTTTTGCAGCTGTCAGTTTGGCTATATTCAATCAGGATTTAACTGCATTGGTAAAGCACTGGATACATATAAAATTTATGCTACCAACATTTGGAACTTTACCTTCAACTCCCTCTCCGTTGAATGTTATTTGAATCAGTATTATGAGATTATAGGCCCTACAAGGGACCTAAGGTGATATCCAAGAAGAAGCGTCAAAGTTGACATGTACAATTGAAATGGCATAATGCGCACATAATTAAACTTTCAGGTCATTGTAACTCCATGATGATAGGCCAATTTCCAGTGTGTAAGGAATGTGTCTCTTAGAATATCAATAATTTAAAAACTTGAAAAAGCATGAGTTATAGGTCTCTTTTCGCGGATACAATCTTATATGATGTATTATGGCATGAGAATTTGAAGCACTAAACTTTTGTAATAACACAATAAATTGAAAAAAAGAAGCAATCGTATGGCTAAAGACCAATACAGTAATGTACAAGAGAAGGATTTCATTCTATCATTTGAAGTGAAGAGACAGTTCTTTCATCATACTTATTATCTTTGCAGACATCAATGAGTGCCTAAGCAATGGAGGATTGGGTCCATGTGCACAGATATGTACCAACACCATTGGGTCATTCCAGTGCAGCTGTCAGCCTGGATATACTATGTCTGGATATGCCTGCAATGGTGAGGACAAATACGGTAGTATGCCCTAAAGGGGAACAAAGGGAGATGTGAGTTCATTTTCATTCCAATTGCATGTGCATTACCATGGAATGAAATTTGTCTGTTCCCATTTGTGTCTCACCTTGAAATAGCTGAAGTACTTGTCCTATAGCCTTAATACAAATGCATATGTTTTTGAGACATATGCATAGAAGAAAACATGAAACATAGATGGAGAAATGTGTGTTGATTTGAAATGTAATGGCCCAACTTCCTAATAGCCGCAAATATCCTTCGTGCTATTAATGCATGTAGGCTTCATGATCATTAGCAGTACCCTGATTGAGGAGTCATCAACACAGAGTAACTCAGCAGGCCCGTTAGCCAGACTTTTGCTTAGCGGAGTGCTAAAAAGACATACCGGCAGATTCATATAATCTTTTGCACAATATTTTGATGGCATGTATGCATGGAGGGTATACTGCAGGTCAATAAATGACACGTGTGATATTTATACAGTCCTACACTTGGCTAGTGTGTAAATTGGCCATCTGCTATGCATGCATGTATTGAGAGTCGTCAAAGGCATTTTGCCACTTTCGCATGATAACTTTGATGTATTTTAAATCACAATATGCTGTGTTCTGAAGGACCCCATAGCTGGGCATGCAATGTTTATATGCTGTGTTCTGTAGGACCACATAGCTGGGCATGCAATGTGCGTTCTGAAGGACCGCATAGCTGGCCATGCAATGTATATTTGCTGTGTTGTGAAGGACCGCATGCATGTGTATAGTTTACACATGCATGTATAACAATGAATTGCAGGAGTCTAATTTCAATGAGCGGTCCAAAGACGGACTGCCTAATCGCCAAATGTGCTTGTTCATTTGGACTGAAATCTATAATGATATAATTTTATCTTTACCACTGTCGCCTTGTTAATCGATTAAGAATTCTTGCGTGCTTTGAAACTGCAGATACCACGAATCCGCGCCATAGTAATTAAATTCATTAGGCTTCGAAGCGGACCAGTGTGTAGGATGAGGACGGGGGGGGGGGGGGGGGGGGGAGGGCGGGCACAAAAGCAGCCTCTATGGCTACGGACCTGCTGAGCATGTGAAGCTCAGTGAAGTATCTGCATACTTGGAATACTGAACGTACTGACGTCATAACACAAGTGCACATCACTGGAGGGAGGGGGGAGGGGGGAGCAATTCTATATCTTTTAATAATGACTGACAAGTATGTGTTACTCACAAATCTGTAACACGAACAAGCTAGTGCAGTTTGTAGTGGTAAAACAACTTATAAGTGTATTGAATGACTCTGTGGTGTCATTGCAGACATCAATGAATGTCTGCCAAATGGAGGAAGAGGTCCATGTGCACAGATATGTACCAACACCATTGGGTCATTTCAGTGCAGCTGTCAGCCTGGATACACACTGTCTGAATATGTGTGCAATGGTAATTGAGACTGCTTTTGAGTGTGTAACTGAAGCACCTACTATTTGAGATCTGTTTCCATGCATATTCTTCAATTTGCAAATGATCAGCTAGTACTTTGAATCCAAATCTTGGTGAACTCTAGATTTTATTTGATGCAAACTATTTTTCCAGATATTAATGAATGCGCACAGGGCACAAGTGGCTGCTCTCAACTGTGTAACAACACCGTTGGTAGCTATGAGTGTTTATGCAATCCCGGCTATCGTCTGTCCTCTGATAACACTACCTGTGTAGGTGAGCTCTTATTAGGAACATCAGCATATCAATAGTTGTGTATATGGCATGATGTCCCTTTCTCTGTTTTCTATTTGTCGTAGACACAAATGAGTGTGAATTGAATGGAGGGAAAGGCCCATGTGACCAGATATGCGCAAACACCATTGGGTCATACACTTGTCTTTGCCAGTCAGGATATGCATCAGCTGGATACCAGTGCATTGGTAAGGATGTTAAAGTCACTTGGATACAGCATGTTGAGACTCTTGATGGCACTTTATATAAGCAAGAAGTGCAGTGAATAAATGACTTCCTACAAGTTCAATGAACAAAGGCATTCTATACAATGTACAAGCAAAGTGAATACTGCTTTTGATTTCACACAGTCATGATTTAGAGCCATTTGGGATTTGGCTAGTATTCTCAAACTATTAGTGGGTTATTTACCACATGTATTGAAGTTATATTATCCATGAATATTTTATATACAGACATCAATGAATGCCTACCAAACGAAGGAAGGGGCCCATGTGCACAGATATGTACAAACACTATTGGATCATTTGACTGCAATTGCCAGCTTGGATACATGTTGTCTGGATATGACTGCAATGGTAGAATGAATGTATGCATTTCCATAATGATTTGTTTTGCTGTTTTTTTACAGACATGAATGAGTGCCTACCTAATGGAGGATTGGGTCCATGTGCACAAAACTGTACCAACACCATTGGATCATTCTACTGCAGCTGCCAGTCTGGATACACACTATCTGGTTATGCCTGCATCGGTAATTAATCAAATCAAGCGCTTCTTACCAAAACACAAACATGTTCGAAACACATCTGATAAAGATGGTCATGGTTGCATTAACATGTCCTAAATCTATAGTTATAAATCCCTAGTTTCTTTTGTACAAACCATGTACAGATGCGCAGTGTTGATCCTTGTAAGCTACACACGTTAGTTAAATGGCTACACAACAGTAATTTTCGATAATAATAAATGACCATCTACAGTTGCCTAGGCCTAGCCTTAGTGAGAGCCAACTGCAAAGCAATTCTGTCCAGGTTTACTTGTATGTAAGGTCTGGTCCTGTACGAAGTGACTCTCTTATAGGTTTCCTAGGTTTTTAGCATTTAGTTCTTTAACATTTCATGAATTTAATAATGTACACCTTCATGTATTCATGCATTCACATATTCTTCATATGTGCACACAATACAAAAAGAAATAAAAAAACAAAAACAATTGATGCATTAAAGGTGTCACAATAGGTACATACCTTATGCAATGCCTTTCTATTTGAACATCACCACAATTGCAAGATTTAACTATATTTAGCAGAAATTAGAGTGCTACGGTACAATCACTGAGGATGTTGGTTATTACGTATAAACATGCACAGTGTGACATAAATGTCATATTTTACATTCAGACATTGATGAATGCTACCTTGAGGCTGATGGATGCACTCAGCTTTGTACTAACACACCTGGTAGCTTCAGGTGTGGATGCAACATGGGTTATCAGTTGATTTCTGACAACAAGTCATGTGCTGGTATGTATATTACTATGGCAACCAGTATCAATTGAAAGCTGTTTTTGCATCATCCCTCTTTTTCCACAGATGTAAATGAGTGTGGATCAAATGGAGGGCGTGGCCCTTGCGATCATATTTGCATCAATAGTGTTGGATCGTTTGCCTGCAGCTGTCTATCTGGATACACCCAGACTGGCTACAACTGCACTGGTAAGGACGAGTCATGAGTGTGTCTGTATTGTGCGATCTTTAAATAGATGTGTCTGCAAGCTAATGTGTATATGCAGCAGACTCCTAGCGCTTCATGAATACTCACCGCCATTTCTTACGCTAAGAAAGTGAAGTGGTCCTAATGCCAAGAGGTCATGCACCCACCACTATCTAATCATATCTCTAAATCTTCATGCTGCTAATAGTAACGATGGAGTAGTGATTGTAGCACTGTATCGGCAAGGTGTATCCTGTAGCATTGACACCACCTAAATAATCACTAGCTGCTGTAGCTTTACTTTGTGGTAATGGCTTCCTGAACTGGGGGTCGACTCAGGCTGCAATCAATTCCAGCCACGTGTCTTGCAACCGGAGACCAAGACCCCAGCAGAGCAGGATGGATCCAAGCCCCACCAGCAGAGCAAGATGGGTCCAAGCCCCACCAGCAGAGCAGGATGGGTCCAAGCCCCACCAGCAGAGCAGGATGGATCCAAGCCCCACCAGCAGAGCAGGATGGATCCAAGCCCCACCAGCAGAGCAAGATGGATCCAAGCCCCACCAGCAGAGCAAGATGGGTCCAAGCCCCACCAGCAGAGCAGGATGGGTCCAAGCTCCACCAGCAGAGCAGGATGGATCCAAGCCCCACCAGCAGAGCAGGATGGATCGAAGCCCCACCAGCAGAGCAGGATGGATCGAAGCCCCACCAGCAGAGCAGGATGGATCGAAGCCCCACCAGCAGAGCAGGATGGATCCAAGCCCCACCAGCAGAACAGGATGGATCCAAGCCCCACCAGTACAGCAGGATGGGTTCAAATGCTGCAATGGCTGCCCTTCATTGGGTCAACCAATTATGCTACACCCTGACATTGTCATGCACAGTGTGGAAGCCCAAAGGAATTGAAGCCCCAAAATAGATTGGTCAATTTGATTGGTTCCAGGCAGTACAGTAGGTGCAAAGGGCATGAGTGTGAGTAATGAAGCTGAATTCATTGCTGCAGTGACAATAGGAAGTGCCATCGAATGTGGAGTGTATTCTGTGAAGTATACCATTGTCACAAGTCACTGTACATGGTGGGTGGAGGGAGGAGACCTGCTCGAACTAATGCAGGTGCTGCATCTTTGCAGAAGGCAGTTGTGCAGTGCACTGTGCAAGATGGGAGGAGAATACAATGTCAAGCATCTAATGAGCAACACAATTCCACTGCTAGTCTGCTCACATGATACAATGTCGAGCTTCAAATGAGCAACACAACTCCACTGCTAGCCTGCTCAACCAGCTGAGCAGACTAGCAGTGGAATTGTGTTGCTCATTAGGTGCTCAACATTGTATCATGTTAGTCAACATTGCAGAGAAGGGCATATAATGCCATGAGTGCAACCAATAGAGATGGAGTCTCATCACCACTTTAGCTAGCCTGTCTATGACTTCCTGATGAAGAAGGCAGACTGTCATAGACTTTCAAACAAAGCAAGGGAAGCTTTTGCTTTGTATTTGTCATGCATCCAGTAACTTTAGCATGTAGTCGAGCATTGGATTGTGACTGGCAGACACATGGGTTTGAAGTGCTGAGGCATAGAATCAGGGTCTGTGGTGGAAGGCATCAATTGTGTTTCATTCATAACCCACCTAAATGCTGTAAGTTTTTTTATTTTTTTGCCTTTTTGTTCTATTGGAAGGATTGTATTATAATCGATACTTACTTTTCCAATGTAACATTGTATGGGGCCTTTACAGCTGTCACAGCAAATCCTACGACCATTGCATACATTCAAGTCAAAGCAAATGGCAACGTTGACTGTGTAGCATGGAAGGTAACCATCCTTGTTTTGGTCCCTTTTAGCTTAAATGGTTTGATACTGTCATAATCTTTGCCCAGACACTCCCAGCACAAGAGGTAGTATACAAGTCCATCAAAGATGAAATGGAAACCTTCTGCAAGTGCAACTTCACCATACAAAGCCTAAACCTGACTTGCAGTGACAAAACCAGTGCCACTTTGAGGGGACTGATTGACAAAGCATTGCTGTCATACCTGGAGCAATGGGTGGCAACTGAAGCCACAATCAGTGCCCCAGGAGTGACACTCACTGTGGACAGCACATGTGTAGTACAAATCCAGTCTCTGGATGACCCCCTCTGTCAAGCAGTGTCAAGCGGCAGCCTGGTATCCAACCATCCTTACCTGTTTGTGGGTGTGGCCTGTGCTGGTGTCTTGTTGATTGTGACAATGATCATAGTGATGGGGGCAGTCATCAGGCTGAGGAAAAGGAAACAGTTCAAAATCAAGTAAGTAACATCGCTGATCTCGTCGGTATGTTGGTAATGTATCAGAAGATGTGAAATACCTAGTGTTGATTACTTTCATTAATGTACTCAAACATGGAGAAATGCATTTTACATGCAACAATGCAGTGCAACTCTTCAAAATGGTTTATCAGTGTTATAGCATCTTATTTGCTGCATAAAATATGCAAAAGAGGTGTGCATAAATAAAATACAATCTGCTCCTTCTCACAGTAACCCTCTGTATGATGCATCAGGAATTATTCTGGACAATAATTACAGCACTGTTGGACCAGGTACTGTTCCTGACATCATAACAACTGACTTGGCACAAAAAGAAACCCCATTCTAACTCGACCTGTTTGCTAAACATGTTAGTGATGTGTGCTAGCATTGTAGTTATAGTTTTGTACAGTAAGCTGAGTACATGTTGCAACATGGATGGCAATACATTCATCTGCATGCATACAGTAGCCATAAAATGAAGTGAAACAATTCACATGCTCCACAGGTAGGTGTGCTGAGCACATGTATGTGCACAGCTGTAAGCCAGTAGATTAATAAAAGGATGGAAAATTATGCAGTCTACCAATCATTACATTAGTAACAGAGCACATAACACACATACTATCAATGGCATTTATTAAATGTGTACGAGGATTATGATTTGCTAGTTTTCATACACTGACGAGTGAAGATAACTCAATGGTTCAATTAATAATGGTGGGAGGGACATAATGGTGGGAGGGACATAATGGTGGGAGGGACATAATGGTGGGAGGGACATAATGGTGGGAGGGACATAATGGTAGGAGGGACATAATGGTGGGACGGACATAATGGTGGGAGGGACATAATGGTGGGAGGGACATAATGGTGGGAGGGACATAATGGTGGGAGGGACATAATGGTAGGAGGGACATAATGGTGGGACGGACATAATGGTGGGAGGGACATAATGGTGGGAGGGACATAATGGTGGGAGGGACATAATGGTGGGAGGGACATAATGGTGGGAAGGACATAATGGTGAGAGGGACATAATGGTGGGAGGGACATAATGGTTGGAGGGACATAATGGTGGGAGGGACATAATGGTGGGAGGGACATAATGGTGGGAGGGACATAAATAATGATATGAATGTATATCAATCCTCTTCAAGAAAGCAACTAGTACTCACCTCTGTCAACCCCACACCTGTCACCATTGTCATGCGTAACAAAGGCCAAAGATGTCTTTCATGGCAGGCTGCGATCAATGCTATCGGACAAAAGCCCTAGTCTCATCAACCTTTGAGCCCATGCACACTGGTCTATGCAGGCCAGATAGTAAGTACCTGACTGGTGTTCCATCGCTGCATGGAAGTCTGGTCATCTTCATGTTTGAGATTTCCTTGTGTGGAGACCTATGGCGCTGCATAGGTGCTGGTCCACACTATGGTGCTGGTCTATGCTAGTCCACACTATGGTGCTGCATATGTGCCAGTCCAATTGATTTATCAACAAATTTATTGAAAAATAGCAATACCTATAAACATTATAAAATTGAAGGTGACCTAGCCAGTAAAGCCCTATAGCATTGGACCAGGGCAATGCTTAACCTTCCATATAGCCCTGACACTGCAGAAGACTTGGGACACTCGTTCGAGTGGCGATCTGTGTGGCTAGTCTGTCGAGACATCTGCCCGCTTCTTCTCCCCAGCAACCATATGTCTCCACTGTTAAGGGGATACAAACCCAGCCCAAGCAGTTGCATTTTTCATCAATTGGTGGCATGTTTGCGAAGTTTGGCAGCCAACGCAGCGGACCCAGCTATCACAGTAGCTTCGTTCAAAGTAGAATTATTTAGCATTGATGTTATGGTGAAATCCTTTCTGCCGGCTTGCCAAACTCCCAATTATGGACCTAGATATCTGTGGGGCGAGTATGACTACCCACCTGCAATACAGGCCAGCTTACACGATTCCCAGAAGGTGTCCCGCAAAGAATTGTGCCTGATGATTTGAGTCGCTTCCACTTTTACAAGTAAGAGCATGGTGACCCAGGGGGTCTAGGGCGTGCAAAGGGCAGAATGAACAGCTGGAGTTTGGGGAGGTGTCCATTCTGAGCCACCATTTTAGCACCACCTGAAATTCAGGAGACTCAAGGTGTAAGTTCTGCTGGGGTGCTGGCATGACCGAAAGCCAAGCCGAGGCATGGGGAGAGGACACAGAGAGGAGTCGAGGCATGGGAAGAGGACACAGAGAGGAGCTGAGGCATAGGGAGAGGACACAGAGAGGAGCCGAGGCATGGGGAGAGGACACAGAGAGGAGTGAGGCATGGTGAGAGGACACAGAGAGGAGCTGAGGCATGGGGAGAGGACACAGAGAGGAGCCGAGGCATGGGGAGAGGACACAGAGAGGAGCCGAGGCATGGGGAGAGGACACAGAGAGGAGCTGAGGCATGGGGAGAGGACACAGAGAGGAGTGAGGCATGTGGAGAGAACACAGAGAGGAGCTGAGGCATGGGGAGAGGACACAGAGAGGAGCTGAGGCATGGGGAGAGGACACAGAGAGGAGCTGAGGCATGGGGAGAGGACACAGAGAGGAGCCGAGGCATGGGGAGAGGACACAGAGAGGAGCCGAGGCATGGGGAGAGTACACAGAGAGGAGCTGAGGCATGGGGAGAGGACACAGAGAGGAGCGGAGGCATGGGGAGAGGACACAGAGAGGAGCTGAGGCATGGGGAGAGGACACAGAGAGGAGTGAGGCATGTGGAGAGAACACAGAGAGGAGCTGAGGCATGGGGAGAGGACACAGAGAGGAGTGAGGCATGGGGAGAGGACACAGAGAGGAGCTGAGGCATGGTGAGAGGACACAGAGAGGAGCTGAGGCATGGTGAGAGGACACAGAGAGGAGCTGAGGCATGGGGAGAGGACACAGAGAGGAGCTGAGGCATGGGGAGAGGACACAGAGAGGAGCTGAGGCATGGGGAGAGGACACAGAGAGGAGCTGAGGCATGGGGAGAGGACACAGAGAGGAGTCGAGGCATGGGGAGAGGACACAGAGAGGAGTGAGGCATGTGGAGAGAACACAGAGAGGAGCTGAGGCATGGGGAGAGGACACAGAGAGGAGTGAGGCATGGGGAGAGGACACAGAGAGGAGCTGAGGCATGGTGAGAGGACACAGAGAGGAGCTGAGGCATGGTGAGAGGACACAGAGAGGAGCTGAGGCATGGGGAGAGGACACAGAGAGGAGCCGAGGCATGGGGAGAGGACACAGAGAGGAGCTGAGGCATGGTGAGAGGACACAGAGAGGAGCCGAGGCATGGGGAGAGTACACAGAGAGGAGTGAGGCATGGGGAGAGGACACAGAGAGGAGCCGAGCACGGTTAGCCAGTGATGAAGAATGGTCAAAGGGTCTTCTATCCCAATATTTCTGAATGGTTTCTACACTCACGGCTACTTCGAACTGGACATTAAGTTTTAAATTAGCTATCTACATTTACGGTATTTATGTTGTTGAATGAGGATCTCATCATAATGTGGTTAGTGTTCTCCACGCGGTTATCAATTAAGAAGATACCATAATCTTAAACGAAACGTATCTTTCCATAAAGAAGATTATTGCACTTCATATATGTCTAGTGTATGCCTTGACATATTTTCTGGTGTGAGAACAAAACAGTCAAATATAATACGTCAAATAAGAAGCTTGTCCAATTGGACTACGCCGTCGACATGTTTAAATACCACTAATCGTAATTATATTTAAATTTCAATCGGTATATGGCAAGAACACTTTGAAAATGTATCAAAATTGATATAATTGCTTTGCACGTCCAGTATCAGTAGAGCATCTAGCATTTGAATACAATAAATAGGACATTATTATGTAATGTTTACGATAATAATATTCATCATCACCTTGCCGCATCACTTCTATATATATTACATTTGTGCAATCGCCATCCGCTGCAACTATACATTTGATTGCATTGCACAGTGCGCCATTACATGTAGTCGCCATGTAAGGTGTATGATTTAAAAATTCATTTGATTCTAACAAGTCAAAATGGCAAGCTCTGTTCTTGTAGCTCTGGTCCTCTGCATCACTATAATCCATCAGAGCGTCGCTCAAACTGGGTAAGCACGCGACACATAAGGCAACTATCGTTAAGCGTATACAGTGCTCTCGTTTGTGTTGTGACTCCATCTGGTGTTAATTGTATAGCGTGTGCTACGTGGTGGCTTCACAATCAGTACAAGGCACGTACTACGCGCAGACCTCGTACACATACTACTACGACTGCAGCAATTTCGGATGGGGGTGGAGCTACTGTGCAGCGTAAGTTACGGCAAACCGCCAAGGCCCGCGTTACTTCTCATGTCGTATACAGTACCGGGTACTCATCGACCACCATGTACAACACTGTGGTAGGGTACGTGTCGCAGTTCACTTGTTGCACCGGATACTCGCAGGTTTCCGGAACACAGACGTGTACTGGTGAGCGACAGCTAGGGGCATGATTTTGGCATGGCTAAATATTATACTGATGGGCGTTTATGCGTCGTTACGACTTTCTTGTTTGTGTGTGCTTTCCATGCGCATGCAGATGGAAGCAAAATACCTGCGTTGCGAAGCACATGTACGCACACGTACAAAGTTGTACGCGTTCTAGCAGGTAATGTAGCCACCGCAAGTCATAAACTGTATAGATGTGCATCGTTGTGACTACGCGGTCGTGTCCGCTGATTTGTAAGGGGGTGTGACGCGTTATAATGTGCGTGACAATCATGGGATGACGTACACAAGAGAGGTTATCATCAGCCTGGTCACCTATACGCTGCATGAACACGTGGTGCAGGCATGGGGCTCCCCCATGCCTAGGGGACATCCTCTGGTAGGTGGACGTATAACACCTTAATGGGCAAATAGCTGGATGGGAAAGGTTGTGAAATGTGAAAAGCAAATATAAAAGTGAATGGTTTCAAATAGTTTGGTATAGACAGCTGGCGAACTATGCTTGCGGTTTGGTTGCCAATCCCATTCGCTGTGTACTTGCAATGACGTACATGTATTAGTGAATCAGTGTATTGGGCAATAAGAGACCATTGCATACTGACCAACTGATAGACGTTATGGTGTACTCTATAAGCAATCTTATCTAAAGCGTTTGCGCGGGCGAAATTTTTATTACTCGGTATGTTTTCAAAATGGGCTTACTTGCTAGCACTATAGCACGCAGCAAATGGTTGCCTAGTATATGCTTTCAGATAACAATGAGGCTCTACAAATGGAGGGAAAGGTCAATGCGCACAAAACTGTATCAACACCGTCGGATCATTCAAATGAAATCCAACAGCACGTACATACACGACTATCCTGACTTCAAGTTTTCCTGAGGGGGGTGGGGGTGGGGGGGAGGAGGTGTGCTCAAAAGACATACAGTGGGACTCATAAATCATTCGCACAGCATTGTAAGGGCATATATGCATGATGATACGAACTGCAGCTCAAAACGACAGTACTATATAGACTCGCTTCAGTGCCACATTCGCCTTCGCATGATTATTTATATACCTCAAAAATAACAAATGCCTATGCTGTTCTGAAGTACCAATAACTGGACAATGTGCATGAATCGCCAACTAAAGAGGTTTTTAAAAAACAATCTTGTTAGTTAAACAACAAAGTTTAAGGGCGGACGGCCTTATTGCCAAATTTGCCTGCTCATAATACCACGTGTGCGCATCTACAATACTAGATAATGCTGCATGCATGTAGCACGTAGCATGTAGCACGGTGCATCTTTATGGACCGACCTCCGAGCGGGACCTTACAGCCAGCAAAACGGGGGGGGGGGGGGGGGGGGGGGGGGGACGCTCTATGGTTACGTTGTCATGCATTTCTAGCTCTGTATGGGTGGAAATAGGTACCAAGTTTCCAAAGTGAGGTCCTCTGAGGGATGCCAGGTATACGCTAGGCGTGACTCCGGGAGCTTCACTTTGGCAAACTGGTTAGTTTGTAGAAGGAACTAGACCTTACCTATTTCAGCCCAGAGCATGATAAACATACGTGGCATGCTGTTGGATTTCAACTGGTGCGCTGTAACAAAATGGCATTAATAAGAATTTCCGTACAACCGGGAGTGCAAACTTACCCGCCGGGATGACGCCCAGAACAATGACCCCCGGGATAACCTTCGGGACATTCTACAGTGATGCGAGAATACTCCTGATACCATTGCTACCAATAGCATTATGATTTGTAAGCTGGGTGCAAGGTAACGCTACTACAAATCATTAATCGTAATTAAAATAATGGCCAACATATGAAATGCATGCACGCATACCCGGTACGCATTAGTTGACGAGGATTGATTTTCTAGTATTAATTTTTCACACTTATACATTTGAGGATTGCAATCAGTAGTTATCGTCAAAACCAGTGCGAGTCAGTACGGTGGATGCAGTGCTGCAACCAAAACGTTAGTTATTTGTTATTTGTCACATTCTACGTGTATTGCATTGTATTGCACGTGAGCATGCAAACGGTGCGTTGTCAATCACGCCCCTAGCAACACTTATCTTCATGTTGTGCATCGCAGACCTATTCAAATAGGCATTGATTCTAACGAGCAAGTATGCATATATATGCCCTATATGCAATAAGACATTTGGTGCATAGGGACATCTTCTGATTGGATCACCCCATTGTTTTGGATACAGTGTAAACATAGGGGTTAATGAGCTGCCTAGGACCATTAACCTATCAACACGTAATCAATTATCTATTCAAATACACGCATGCAATGTGCCACACCCACATCACACGCTATCCCGTCTAGACTCTCTTGAGTCCGGCACGATTTGCATCCCTCCATGCATCGCTCATCACCGTGTGCTTATGGAATTATATAAGTAATCTTTATAAGGATTCGATGGGTAGCATGCAAGGCCGCAAGGGGCGACTGCGTTTTTCCATTTCAAAGCTGGCTCCGATTCAGTTAATTTGTCCGGGTGAATTAATTATTAATTTGGACTAATGATATATTGAAACTCCGACATCTATGATGCTAGTCATACGTTGCCATTTCGTATAGGAGAAGACATTACTAGCTGTGTATCAAGCAGTATACATTATGTTGCAGACATCAACGAATGCCTACCTAATGGAGGACTGGGTCCTTGTAGCCAAATTTGTACCAACACCGTTGGATCATTCAGCTGCAGCTGTAACACTGGATATACTCTCTCTGGATACACCTGCAACGGTGAGACTCCATGGCATGCTATCGGTACATCTTTATGTATCGTGTAAACTAGTGTTGTCTGAAAAATACGAACATGCAATTGAAGTTTGATGTACATGCATGCATGTATATCAATACAAGCAACTAATTTACTATATACTTACAGTAGTTGCATGTTAAAGTTATAATATCAATGCCAATTGATGGCAGTACCAATTAGTGTGGAGTTACAACATTGTGCAACTTTTTGCAACGCATTTTGCATATACATACATTTATTTAACACCTACACAATGTCTTATTCCAATAATACACACAATATAATACTCATATAAATAAATATAAGACAGGAATTAAGAGAGACTGGGCACCCCTGCTCCATCGTCCATTCCTATTGCACCCCTCAATTTCGTGCGAGAGCCCCTCAGACAGAGTGAGAATTGGGAATGAAAGTCGTGCTCTTAACCATCCCTATGCCTCACTGTTAGATTTATCTCACTTTTGTAAGCATCAATTTGTTAGTTCTTAATCACTGTCCATCTATTGATTCAATTCGCTGCAGACATCAATGAATGCCTCACCAATGGAGGAAGAGGTCCATGTGCACAGATATGTACCAACACCATTGGGTCATTCCAGTGCAGCTGTCAGCCTGGATACACTGCGTCTGGATATACCTGCAATGGTGAGAAAACGAATCATGTTGATGTTGAATATGTCTTTGAATCATGTTGAGTGTAAGCAGTCACCGATGATTGGATGCAGGCCATATTGTTTCTGACTCTAAAGATTGATGATACTCTGTAATGCTAACTAAATACACTGCTGGAAAGTATGTCAAATTAGAGTTACTAATGTTTAAGTGAAAGGCTACCAACATGTTTTTGATCCTATATGCATGCAGCAATACCACAATTGTATTGCGTTCTATACAAATAAGCTACTGATACAAACACCTCTGTTCTTAAATACACAGATTACACTTAGAATATCATCCCATGGCTGGACTCATGTATAAGCACATATATATTATCATTGCAGATATCAATGAATGCTTGCCAAATGGTGGATTGGGTCCTTGCCAACAGATATGTACCAACACCATTGGATCATTCTCCTGCAGCTGTCAGCCTGGATACACTGCATCTGGATATGCCTGCAATGGTGAGAAGTAACAAAACAGAGTCGGTTGAAATGGAACATTTAAGGGCGGGCAAATGAAATTCAATTTGTGAATCAAGTCAATCAATAAAGTTATCAAAAATCTATTTGTATCACATCTTCTTTCTATACAGTAGAACTTGGCTAAATTAGCCAATTAAGTAAAACTAATATACAATTTCCTGTAATTGTGGGACACTGTACAGTTATTATTTGAATGTCTTATTCCACACAACACGAGTGTGATTGTACTCACATGTGCTGTAGGTAATCACATGATTGTACTCACATGTGCTGTAGGTAATCACATGATTGTCCTCACATGGGCTGTAGGTAATCACATGATTGTACTCACATGTGCTGTAGGTAATCACATGATTGTACTCACATGTGCTGTAGGTAATCACATGATTGTGTCAAATGTTATATGTTGTGTTGCAGACATCAATGAATGTCTTCCCAATGGAGGGAAAGGTCCATGTGCACAAATATGCAACAACACCATTGGTTCATTTCAGTGCAGCTGTAATGCTGGATACACTCTGTCTGGATATGCCTGCAATGGTGAGATCATCTTTGTGTGTGTGTGTGTGTGTGTGTGTGTGTGTGTGTGTGTGTGTGTGTGTGTGTGTGTGTGTGTGTGTGTGTGTGTGTGTGTGTTTAACGATGTGCAGTGTGGTACACACACATTGAGAAGCAAGAAGATGGAACATGCTGTGGCTCTAACTCTGTTATGTGCTAGAAAATACTGTTATAGTGTAGAATACAGCTGAATCAAGTAATGAAATAGTTGTTAGAAAATCCAGCTACATCTGGAGTACACTTCCTAATATCAATGTGCAGATGTTTGTCAAGTGCAATAGTTGTGTTTCAAGAACTCGTTTTAATATAGGCCAATATCAACTTTAATTTGAGCACCAACCATTACTGCTTTACTGTCCCAGATGTGAATGAGTGCCTACCTAATGGAGGATTGGGTCCATGTGCACAAAACTGTACGAATACCATTGGATCATTCCAGTGCAACTGTCTGCCCGGATATTCTGTGTCTGGATATGCCTGCAATGGTGAGATGTTATAAATCTGTGCATCATGCAAAGTGCATGTATGCTAGTGTAATCTCGCTATCCAATTGGTTTCATATCAGCATAGGAATGTACATTGGGGATCGTTTCAGCGAAAAGGGACTTAACGCATGTTTTTTCAAGATTTCAATACTAAAAGTCTGAAATGTCCTCTCCACATTGCACTCAGAATCGGAGCATCTGTCATGGAGTTGTAAGGCTAATTAGCCATACATTTCTGGAACGCAAGCGTTACATTTCTACTGCGCGTACTGGAAATTTTATAATGTATGCGATAGGTCTGTCACGTAACAATTGGTCCCCCCAAAAACAGTCCCCCCGGACCAAATATTTCAGAAAAAAATGGTCCGGGGGGACCAATATCTTCTCAAAAAATCGGTCCCCCTTTGAAAAATTTGGTCCCCCCTTTTTTTTCCAGCTGAAATAAAAGGTACCACCAGGTACAATTTTCGCAACCAAAATTGTACCACCCGGTACAATTTGGTTGCGAAAAGTGTACCGCGGGTAGTGTGAAAGGGCCGTTGGCTATTTAGGATGAGTACCATGACGTAGTTAATCGATTTGTTGCATGCAAGTATAACTGAGTGACCGTTTCCACTGACATTCGGTGTGTTGATTTGTTGTGCAAAGTTATTAGACATATGTTAATCAAACAATGCAAAAAAAAGATTGAGACACGAATAATTCATTTATTAATACATATGAGCTACTCCTATATCACATTCGCCTAACAGGTTCACATGTATTGACCAGATAAACAGCTTCTTTGGAATGCGCATGCACAACATTGCTGTCTTCACATGGATGTGGCAAAAAGTGTAGCCACTTGTAAGAATGTCCAGATTGACAAAACAACATTATAGGTGTGCGCAACATATTGGACACTGCAAAAATTTCAACTTCCGTAGCCCATGCAGACAGATGAACTGTGCATGTCTGTTCTTGCTAGATACTCGTCCATTGTTTCATGAGCAGACAGATTTTCAGCATTGTGTTGCATGTATGATGTTGCAATAGCTCTAGGTGAATCGTACATCTACAACCAAAAGGCCTATGCATATAGTATCGTACCATCTCTAGCCCTTTTTCTCTTATTTTTATACATTCTCATCCGATCGCCGCTGATCACTTCACAAAAACACGTGTTTAAAGGGGGGGGGGGGGGGGGGGGGGGGGGGGGGGGGGACCAAAATACGCATGCGCGGACCAAATATTTCAGACAAAATTAGTCCGGGGGGACCGATTTTTTCATAAAAATTGGTCCGGGGGGACCGATTTTTTCATAAAAATTGGTCCGGGGGGACCAAAATTTTCGTGATAGGTTCCTTTTCGAGGAAACGATCCCGTATGCTGCACTGAAAAGAGCGCATGTATCATTGATTAGCCCTGTCAAGTGATTGCTTTATTCTCTGAATACCAGAGTTCCTTGTAGTTTTGGTGATGAAATGCTACCTTCCTAATATCTTTGTGAACCCTTTGTCAATGGATGTGGTCACGTGACTAACTATCTGCCTTCAGGTGTCATATTGATGTCTTAATCCTTTTAAAAGTAGGCAATATATAAGTGCATATATTGGTGCAAGTGATTGTCCCTATCATCTTTGAATAGACCTCCGGTACCTTAATAACAATATGCCATTATGTAAGCCTGTTTGGGTAACTGGCTATTTATGCTCATTTTCAGACATCAATGAGTGCCTACCAAATGGTGGATTGGGTCCATGTGCACAAAACTGTACCAACACCATTGGATCATTCCAGTGCAGCTGTCTACCTGGATATGCTGTGTCTGGATATGCCTGCGATGGTGAGGATTTTTGAAAAAGAAATTGGCTCACAAAACAGATGCAAGATATGTGATCTGGACTTGCTCTGAACATATATAATGACATGCATTGACATATTAGTAACTGAATTTAAGTAAGTAATAAATGCTGATTACCTTCTGGCTCAACACGAGTGGTAATAAATGCTGATTACCTTCTGGCTCACACAAGGGGTAATAAATGCTGATTAACTTCTGGCTCACACAAGTGGCAATACAGTTGCTTTTCAATGGATATTTATACGAAATAGGCTACATATTTGATTCTAGATTAATTACAGTTATTACAAATTATACAATGTATATTGTAAGAAGTTATGAATGTTACATATTTTTTTACAGACATCAATGAATGCCTGCCTAATGGTGGATTGGGTCCATGCCAGCAAATATGTACCAACACCATTGGATCATTCAACTGCAGTTGCCAGCCTGGCTATGCCTCATCTGATTATGCATGCTATGGTAAAATTGTATATGTCCTTTTGAAGTTCCATAATGTTCTGCTGTTTTACTGCAGACATGAATGAGTGCCTACCTAACGGAGGATTGGGTCCATGTGCACAAATTTGTACCAACACCATTGGATCATTCCAGTGCAGCTGTCTACCTGGATATACTCAATCTGGATATGGCTGCAATGGTATGTTGTACCATGTACTAATGAAATCAAATCTCTTTCTGCTCCCAGATATCAATGAGTGCATTCTTGCGGTTAGTGGATGTTCTCAGTTATGTGTAAACACCATTGGAGGTTTCAAATGTGACTGCATTACTGGATATGAGCTCACTGCAGACAATGTAACCTGTGCAGGTGAGGCACAGAAGTCCTCTGAACTACTGTTGAGGCTGTCAGCCATGTACTTTAGAAATGTGATCAGATCACACATGCAATGCACATAGCATGGACAGCATCATAATCCTGATCATGTCCTAATGTACTGTAATGTCGTTCTCTTCAATATGGCATGTAATCAAGCATGTAAATTATGTGGCTTTGACTTGGAATAAAACTCCCACAGACTATAAAAGTCTTTCACACACAGATATAAATGAATGCCTGAGGTCTGGATCAAATGGATTAGGATCCTGTGATCAGTTCTGCATCAATACAATTGGATCATTCATTTGTAGCTGTGCCACTGGGTACACACTATCTTCTTCAGGATACACATGTGATGGTAAGTTCAATCGATAAAATGAAGTGCTGGCTTGTCCATAAGAGAAATGCAAGACCTCTAATTGTGTGTGTTGTATCATTTTAGTATGCAAAAATAGTACAATACTATTGCACGCAACCCTTACTCCCACATCCAAAACATGGGTGCAGCATCTTGTTTCTCTGTCACATCAAAGAGAGGTGTTAATTGATGCAACTTCACTTTCACCATTGTAGACATCAATGAGTGCCTACCTAATGGAGGATTGGGTCCATGTGCACAAAACTGTACCAACACCATTGGATCATTCTACTGCAGCTGCCAGTCTGGATACACTCAAGCTGGCTATGCCTGCAATGGTACAGTATGAACTGTGCAAATAAAATAAAATAAGACATTGGACATTGGGCATATCTCAATATTTCCATAACTTTGTTGTGTTCATTAACAGTTTCTTTACATATTGTGATTAATTCTAGACATTAACGAGTGTCTGCCCAATGGAGGAAGAGGTCCATGTGAACAGATATGCACCAACACTGTTGGGGTCATTTTCTTGCAGCTGTCAACCTGGATACACGGTTTCTGGATATAGTTGCAATGGTATGCAAGTTTGTTTTTATTTCAGTGATTTTATGTTTCAAAGCTTTGAAAGACAAATGATCAAAGGGTAGTTACTTGCTATCAACATTTCATAACCTGTTGCTTGTCTTTACAATCAGATATTAATGAATGCCTTCCAAATGAGGGATCAGGCCCCTGTGAACAGATATGTACCAACACCATTGGATCATTCTCCTGCAGCTGTATGCAAGGATACTCTCAATATGGATATACCTGCCGTGGTAATGTATATAGTTTTGCACACACACACACACACACACACACACACACACACACACACACACACACACACACACACACACACACACACACACACACACACACACACACACACACACACACACACACACACACACACACACAATACACACACAATTTAAATGGAGTACTTTTTAAAACCAGCTACTCCTAGGTGTAGTGTACTAGCTGACCAGTTAGTTACTAAATAGCTCACTACAGCACATATTTTACGACATCATGAAGAAATCTGTTGCACCATAAACACAGGATGTCAGTTGGGCACTTTACTGTACGTGAAGGGCTTTACTTTTGTATGTTTTCTTTCATGCAGAAATTGATGAGTGTGCCCTGGGGATCAGTGGATGTTCTCAGATATGTACCAATACCATTGGAAGCTTCTCTTGTGGTTGCTATGCTGGCTACCAGCTGGATGCTAACAACAAGACCTGCACATGTGTGTGTGTGTGTGTGTGTGTGCATGTGTGTCTGTTTGTGTGTGTGTGTGTGATTAGTGCATGTAGCGCAGTGTTGTTATGGGTTACATTATGTTTGGTGCAGCAATCGACTCATGTGGTGCAAACGCAGGGAGCTGTGACCAGATATGCATCAGCACACTGGGATCGTACTATTGCAGCTGCTTCTTAGGCTTCTCTCAGTCTGGGAACACTTGCATTGGTAAGTGCTGGCAGACCATTCAGACAATGTGTATACATAATTGCTGCAAGCATTTTAAACGCATGCTATAATACTGGACTGAATTGAGAGCCACTACATTTCAGACTCAATTAATTATTGACATTTGAAGTCAATGGCTGGATGCATTTTAATAATAGAGTAATTAACCCATAATCTTTTAATATAGACAAGGACGAGTGTGCTGCAAATGGAGGATATGGGCCTTGCAACCAAACCTGCACAAATACAGTTGGGTCATTCTTTTGCAGCTGTCAGCCTGGTTACACCCAATCAGGATTCAATTGCATTGGTAAGACCCTGGTGATATTCAAATGTACAATGTTATGACTTTATTATGGTGGTCTCATGATAGCTTTGGAACAATGCACAAGACAAAGGAGATAAATTGAAATTGCAATGCATTAGTGCATGTGCCTGCACAATATTATTTTTACTGCAATTTGCTTGCTCTTGAAGAAAAGGCCTTTATCTTTGCAGACATCAATGAGTGCCTAAGCAATGGAGGAAGAGGTCCATGTGCACAGATATGTACCAACACCATTGGGTCATATCAGTGCAGCTGTCAGCCTGGATACACTGCTGCTGGATATGCCTGCAATGGTGAGGACAAATATGGTAGTTACCCTACAGGATGGTAAGGTAGCATACCCTACAGGATGGTAAGGTAGCATACCCTACAGGATGGTGAGGTAGCATACCCTACAGGATGGTGAGGTAGCATACCCTACAGGATGGTGAGATAGCATACCCTACAGGATGGTGAGGTAGCATACCCTACAGGATGGTGAGGTAGCATACCCTACAGGATGGTGAGGTAGCATACCCTACAGGATGGGGGAACACTTTATTCTCCTTTGTCAGAAAAATAACTATCAATGATGCCTGCATTACCTGTACCCTAATCGATGACATCAGTAGCAGTGTTGGCTGTGGCATTGGGATGACTTGGATGGCAACTCTTGTGTCTGTATGTTAGAGCCAGCACATAATATTTTACCAGACCAGCCAGACAGTACAGGAGCACAGCACATATTATTTTACCAGACCAGCCAGACAGTACAGGAGCACAGCATGGAGAGAAAGGATGGGGTCCAACAAATTGCACCTTTCGATTTTTGATAGTCACTGTCAAATATTTGTCTTTTGCTAATCATCTTACTTCAGACATCAATGAATGTCTGTCAAATGGAGGAAGAGGCTCGTGTGAACAGATATGTACCAATTCCATTGGATCATTCTCCTGCAGCTGTCAGCCAGGATACACTATGTCTGGATATACCTGCATTGGTAATTCAGTTGTTTGTCTCAACTACAGACGTAACTTGTTTGTTGGGTTCCATTTGCATGCATTTCCATCCATACATTGACCCAGCAACAGTCCAAATCCCTATCAATTATATTTTAATTCATTCTAACTATTTGTCCAGACGTTAATGAATGTGCTCAGGGCACAAGTGGCTGCTCCCAGCTGTGTAACAACACCATTGGCAGCTATGAGTGTTTGTGCAACCCAGGCTATCGTCTGTCCTCTGATAACACTACCTGTATAGGTGAGTCTATGCCAGCAGCTCTGGATACCAGTGGTTGTAGAAGCAGCGCAAGTGTCTTATTCACCACGTAATCATTCTCAGATGTAAATGAGTGTGCATCAAATGGAGGCAAAGGTCCATGTGCACAGATATGCACGAACAACATTGGGTCATTCTCCTGTATTTGCCAGTCAGGATATGAATCAGTTGGATACCAGTGTGTCGGTAAGGGTATATTAAGAGATGGCCTCAGTGTGTCGGTAAGGAAGAGTACATTAAGAGATGGCCTCAGTGTGTCGGTAAGGGTACATTAAGAGATGGCCTCCGTGTGTCGGAAAGGAAGGGTACATTAAGAGATGGCCTCAGTATCTCGGTAAGGGTACATTAAAAGATGGCCTCCGTGTGTCGGTAAGGAAGGGTACATTAAGAGATGGCCTCAGTGTGTCGGTAAGGGTACATTTAAAGATGGCCTCCATGTGTCAATAAGGAAGGGTACATTAAGAGATGGCCTCAGTGTGTCGGTAAGGGTACACTAAGATATGGCCTGTTGAAACCCTTAATCCCATGGTATCACTGTACAGTATGTGTGAATGCATCAAATGAATAGACATGATCTCTATATACGCGGATGGCTAGATGGCAGTCTGTATGCCACAAGAGCAATGAATAAATTCTTGTGAGATGTTAAATAGTCATACAGTGTCATCAGTGAAATGACTAAATTTTAATTCCAATTGCTTTCAAATACAGATGTCAATGAATGTCTAGCCAATGGAGGAAGAGGTCCATGTGAACAGATCTGCACCAACACTGTTGGGTCATTCTACTGCAGCTGTCAGCTCGGATACATAGTGTCTGGATATGCCTGCAGTGGTGAGAACATTTTTATAAATAATTATAGGCATCAAAATGGAGATGGTTGGGAAAAGAAAACTTTTCCAAAATATATCAAAATGAGATTCGCCATACATAATGTAGCTAGCTGGCTGTACACCACTGCATAGCCACCACTGCATAGCCACCACTGCATAGCCACCACTGCATAGTCACCACTGCATAGTCACCACTGCATAGCCACCACTGCATAGTCACCACTGCATAGTCACCACTGCATAGCCACCACTGCATAGCCACCACTGCATAGCCACCACTGCATAGCCACCACTGCATAGCCACCACTGCATAGTCACCACTGCATAGCCACCACTGCATAGTCACCACTGCATAGCCACCACTACATAGTCACCACTGCATAGTCACCACTGCATAGCCACCACTGCATAGTCACCACTGCATAGTCACCACTGCATAGCCACCACTGCATAGCCACCACTGCATAGCCACCACTGCATAGCCACCACTGCATAGCCACCACTGCATAGTCACCACTGCATAGCCACCACTGCATAGTCACCACTGCATAGCACCACTACATAGTCACCACTGCATAGCCACCACTGCACCACTGCATAGTCACCACTGCATAGCCACCACTGCATAGCCAACACTGCATAGCCACCACTGCGTAGTCACCACTGCATAGCCACCACTGCACCACTGCATAGCCACCACTGCATAGCCACCACTGCATAGCCACCACTGCATAGCCACCACTGCATAGCCACCACTGCATAGCCACCACTGCATAGCCACCACTGCATAGTCACCACTGCATAGCCACCACTGCATAGCCACCACTGCATAGCCACCACTGCACCACTGCATAGCCACCACTACACATAGCCACCACTGCATAGCCACCACTGCCCAGCCACCACTGCATAGCCACCACTGCATAGCCACCACTGCCCAGCCACCACTGCATAGTCACCACTACATAGTCACCACTGCATAGTCACCACTGCACCACTGCATAGTCAAATCATTTTTGTTGTCAAATAGTAATGGTTATGTTTTTAAAGCTATCTCACACATAATACCATTTTCAGTGACATTTTATGCAACAATAAAATTAAGATATACATGGATGTATCGCATATACTGTGCATGCGTGATGATCTACAATTTATTTACCAAGCCCCATATGTTTCAATCACCAAAAGGACAAATACCCGCCCTAGTTCTGAGCATTTAGGAACACTGGCTCGGTGCCTCCTTGTCTCAGTAGCCTGAGCAGCTGCCATGGATGACCCCCTGCATGGCCCTGATCCACATGGGGTACTGATCCTCCTCCATGGCCCGGATCCACATGGGGTACTGATCCTCCTGCATGGCCCTGATCCACATGGGGGACTGATCCTCCTGCATGGCCCTGATCCACATGGGGTAGTGATCCTCCTGCATGGCCCTGATCCACATGGGGTACTGATCCTCCTGCATGGCCCTGATCCACATGGGGTAGTGATCCTCCTGCATGGCCCTGATCCACATGGGGTACTGATCCTCCTGCATGGCCCTGATCCACATGGGGTACTGATCCTCCTGCATGGCCCTGATCCACATGGGGGACTGATCCCCCTGCATGGCCCTGATCCACATGGGGGACTGATCCTCCTGCATGGCCCTGATCCACATGGGGTAGTGATCCTCCTGCATGGCCCTGATCCACATGGGGTACTGATCCTCCTGCATGGCTCTGATCCACATGGGGGACTGATCCTCCTGCATGGCCCGGATCCACATGGGGTACTGATCCTCCTGCATGGCCCGGATCCACATGGGGTACTGATCCTCCTGCATGGCTCTGATCCACATGGGGGACTGATCCTCCTGCATGGCTCTGATCCACATGGGGGACTGATCCTCCTGCATGGCCCTGATCCACATGGGGTACTGATCCTCCTGCATGGCCCGGATCCACATGGGGTACTGATCCTCCTGCATGGCCCTGATCCACATGGGGGACTGATCCTCCTGCATGGCCCTGATCCACATGGGGTACTGATCCTCCTGCATGGCCCGGATCCACATGGGGTACTGATCCTCCTGCATGGCCCTGATCCACATGGGGGACTGATCCTCCTGCATGGCCCTGATCCACATGGGGTAGTGATCCTCCTGCATGGCCCTGATCCACATGGGGGACTGATCCTCCTGCATGGCCCTGATCCACATGGGGGACTGATCCTCCTGCATGGCCCTGATCCACATGGGGTAGTGATCCTCCTGCATGGCCCTGATCCACATGGGGGACTGATCCTCCTGCATGGCCCTGATCCACATGGGGTACTGATCCTCCTGCATGGCCCTGATCCACATGGGGTAGTGATCCTCCTGCATGGCCTGGATCCACATGGGGTACTGATCCTCCTGCATGGCCCTGATCCACAGAGTCCTCTCTTTTTATTGCCACTTCTGATGTCAACTCCGCAACACATTTTTTAAAGTTAGACAATAAATCGAATATTAAGGCATGTTTGAACAATTTCTATAAAGATGGTGATTTGAGTACGCGAACCAAAGTAATCACTGCAATGATTTATATAGCCAAATGTTTTGTTCATCTTGAATATTGATCACGATTTCAATTAATTTGTTTGCATTGACTAGTACAGTAATAAAGTATTGTAGCTCAGTATACTAGATAATTTTAAATGGTGCATCATTTTTAAATGACCCGGTTTCATTATCTACAGATATTGATGAGTGTATATTTGAGGCTGATGGATGCACTCAGCTTTGTACTAACACACCTGGTAGCTTCAGGTGTGGATGCAACATTGGTTATCAGCTGTTACTTGACAACAGAACATGTGCAGGTATGTGTGTTACTATGGCTACATGTTCAGTTGACAGCTGTTTGCAGATGCAAATGAGTGTGGATCAAATGGAGGGCGTGGCCCTTGTGATCAGATTTGCATCAATGGTGTTGGATCGTTTGCTTGCAGCTGTCTATCTGGATACACCCAGACTGGCTACAACTGCACTGGTAAGGAGGAGTCATGGTCATGGGTGTGTTAGAACGCTCTGTCTTAATTTCCACATTGAAACAAGCAGTTGCTACACATGCAGTTGTTGTATTAGCATTGATGCAATGTGACTTGTATGGACATTTACAGCTGTCACAGTAAACCCTGCTACGATTGCGTACATCCAAGTCAAAGCATCTGGTGATGTTGACTGTGACGCATGGAAGGTAACCATAGCAACATTGTTAGGTCACTTTAAAGAATTAAAATTGTCATAACCTTTTACCCAGACACTCCCAGCACAAGAGGTAGTATACAAGTCCATCAAAGACGAAATGGAAGCCTTCTGCAAGTGCAGCTTCACCATACAAAGCCTAAACCTGACTTGCAGTGACAAAACCAGTGCCACTTTGAGGGGACTGATTGACAAAGCATTGCTGTCATACCTGGAGCAATGGGTGGCAACTGAAGCCACAATCAGTGCCCCAGGAGTGACACTCACTGTGGACAGCACATGTGTAGTACAAATCCAGTCTCTGGATGACCCCCTCTGTCAAGCAGTGTCAAGCGGCAACCTGGTATCCAACCATCCTTACCTGTTTGTGGGTGTGGGCTGTGCTATAGCGGTGGTGGTTGTGATCACAGGCATTGTTTGTGGTGTGGCTCTTAGGTGGAAAGCAAAGAAGCAGATTAAAGTCGCGTAAGTAGGTTATGTCATCTCAGTGGGTGAACTGTTAATGAACCAGATTTGAATTATTTATTATTCTATTTTTATGCACTGATGTCATCCTTTATGCTGGGAAGTGATTCTCACCATGTGCTGAAAGTCATTTTGCATGTGTCATGCACTTCATGAATCATCCAATAAGAGCATCTCTTGATATGGTCATGATTGATGATTAACTGCTTGTATGTTGTGTAAGATGATGCAAGAGGTGTGCATTAATAAGATATTTGTACTCCTTCTCTCAGTAACCCTCTGTATGATGTATCGGTGAATGTAACGGCCATTGATGACTACAGTACCATAGGACCTGCCACAGCTCCAGAGGATGAGAAAACCATGAAAAAGGAAAGCCAAATGTAAATTGGACTTGGCAATAAATATTTGTAATGTGCATTATCTGCCTGCTTGTTACTGTGTATGGTCCTCGTTAAATGTTTATTAATGAGAGTTTAAGTTCTGAGAAGTATCACTGATTGGAACTGATTTCCATACAGGAATTGATTCTGTATATTGAATGTCATGAAGAGAATGGTTCAAGATGTAATTAAAACTGATGATCATTAGATATATATGTACATCCTCTTGTTGAAGGTAAATTTGGCCACATTTTAGCCATGTACAGAGCACCATTAAAGAGCATCTGACAGGACAGATGCGTCAGTTGTTCAACACATAAACCCTGCTGCTATGTAAGGATGATGTCATGTGACCAGGAATGTCCCATGAAATATGCTCTTTGCATTCAAGTTGAGAATCTTTCCATATTTTGGCCCACAAAAAGTAAATGAATACATGTATAGCTCAATGTCTGGTTACACTGGTCTCCGATTCACTTATGCAATGGCAGTAATGCTATAGAGATCAAAGTGCTTATGTGTCCTAATGTGTAAGGCTCACTGTCCTATCAAGCATAGGTCTAACCACCTTGTAATATAAATCACCAAAGTACTAAATAGTGATGACACCATCTAATGATTTCATTGCTCTCAGTTGGCACCACTGCTTCTGAACACACATCAGGCGGAGCGAAAATAGAGCGGATATTTGAAATTAATTGGCAGTTTGATATTTGAAATTAATTGGCACTTTAAAAACAAATCAAATCAAACAATCAAGAGGATTAGGGATGGGGATGAGGCATACACATTGTAATCATCTGGCACATTTGGGACGAGTTCCTCCAATCAGGTATTGAATATCTCCGTGACATGGTCTACCATGAAGGTGAGTACATGAGACGCAGTGGAGGGAGGCAGGTACGGAAAGAGGGAGGGGCCCATCGATGTCCCAAGGGTTCCAGTCGTCATACGATTCTTGTGGGAGTGGTCTACAACCTAGAGGAGTGTGTGAGGGGTGGGGCATGAAGCAGAGGGGAGGGGCATGAAGCAAAGGGGTGGGGAAAGGGGGGGCATGAAGCAAAGGGGTGGGGCATGAAGCAAAGGGGTGGGGCATGAAGCAAAGGGGTGGGGCATGAAGCAAAGGGGTGGGGCATGAAGCAAAGGTGTGGGGCATGAAGCAAAGGGGTGGGGCATGAAGCAAAGGGGTGGGGCATGAAGCAAAGGGGTGGGGCATGAAGCAAAGGGGTGGGGCATGAAGCAAAGGGGTGGGGCATGAACAAAGGGGTGGGGCATGAAGCAAAGGGGTGGGGCATGAAGCAAAGGGGTGGGGCATGAAGCAAAGGGGTGGGGCATGAAGAAAAGGGGTGGGGCATGACGGAAAGGAGTAGGGCATGAAACAGAGGGGTGGGGCATGAAGGAAAGGAGTAGGGCATGAAACAGGGGAGTGGCATGAAGCAAAGGGGCGGGGCACAGCAGCAGTTCTCTCTATTGATATTATGATAAACCACACTTACTAACCGCTTTCATAAGTTCAGCCACCATTCTCAGAGTAGCGGTCTGATTGATCCCAATGCCATATAGCACCTGACTCATGGCTGTTGCCTGGCAACAACAAGAGGGCAGCATGATGCGGTGCACATGAAGACATGGTTATTTATAGCAACGGGGTGAGGGCCAATGTCATGTGATGTTATTTATAACACCGGCCGATCTTCTGCTATGATAATTGATGTGTCTTCTTTGTGGAGTATCATCACCAAATGGTGACCCCACCCCCCACTATCGAAACTCCACCCCTCTATTGCCATAACCTTTCCCCCCAGTCCTCCAAGCTTTGGTCTCTTACATTTTTTTGCTCCACAGCTTTGACGATGGCTGCCAGAGGTTCCCCTCTGGGAATGATGGATGACTTCTGCTCTCTGAAGTGTGCCTTCATCAGGCCAGCCACAGTGTGAGGATCCAGTATTGTGTTCAGGTCAACTGCATCTCCTGATGATGATGGCACAAGGTACACTTCACTCATTTGCGCTCTGTTTATGTCCCTCATGTCCCCAGATGTTCCCTCATGTCTCTTCATGTTCCCTCATGTTCCCTCATGTCCCCTCATGTTCCCTCATGTCCCCTCATGTTCCTTCATGTCCCTCATGTTCCCTCATGTTCCCTCATGTCCCCAGATGTTCCCCTGTCCCCTTATGTTCCCTTGTCCCCTCATGTCCCTCATGTTCCCTCATGTCCCCAGATGTTCCCCTGTCCCCTCATGTTCCCCTGTCCCCTCATGTCCCCTCATGTTCCCTCATGTTCCCTCATGTCCCCTCATGTTCCTCATGTCCCCCATGTTCCTTCATGTCCCTCATGTTCCCTCATGTCCCCTCATGTTCCCTCATGTTCCCTCATGTCCCCAGATGTTCCCCTGTCCCCTCGTGTTCCCCTGTCCCCTCATGTCCCCTCATGTTCCCTCATGTTTCCTCGTGTCCCCTCATGTCCCCTCATGTTCCCTCATGTTCCCTCATGTCCCCAGATGTTCCCCTGTCCCCTCATGTTCCCCTGTCCCCTCATGTCCCCTCATGTTCCCTCATGTTCCCTCATGTTCCTTACCCATAACAAACTGTCCTCTCAGCTTGCGTATGGCTGCCACATCTCCCGGGACTCTGAACAGCCCCTCCTCCTCCAACACATGCTCCCTGTTCAGATATGACACACACTGCACCACCAATGGCTCTATCACTCCATTGGGGAGTGGGTCTGGGAAGAGGAGTGAGTTTAGAAGAAATGTATAATCCTCTGTTATTCTGCACACACACATACACACACACATGCACACATACACACACATACACACATACACACACATACACACATACACACATATACACATACACACACATACACACACATACACACACATACACACATACACACATACACACACATGCACACACATACACACATACACACACATACACACATACACACATACATACACACATACACACACACACATACACACACATACACACACATACATACACATGTACATACATACACACACATGCACACATCACACATACACACACATCACACATACACACACATCACACATACACACAGATCACACATACACACACATCACACATACACACACATCACACATACACACGCATACAAACACACCTGGATACAGGACTTCAGTGCGTTGACTGTCCTCTCCTTATAAGGAATGTTGGAGCAATGTTAGCGTTACAATGAGCACATTCATATATGAACGGCCACACCCAATCCCTCATGTGATCTCTCACACAGACCTATTAACAATTCCACACTCCCCTAGTAACCATGGCGCACCCATATGACACCTCCCCCTAGTAACCGTGGCACACCCATATGACACCTCCCCCTAGTAACCGTGGCACACCCATATGACACCTCCCCCTAGTAACCGTGGCACACCCATATGACACCTCCCCCTAGTAACCGTGGCACACCCATATGACACCTCCCCCTAGTAACCATGGCACACCCATATGACACCTCCCCCTAGTAACCGTGGCACACCCATATGACACCTCCCCCTAGTAACCATGGCACACCCATATGACACCTCCCCCTAGTAACCATGGAGCTCTCCAGCATAAAACTTTACAAACCTGTCTTGTGCCTGACATGGTGCAGTGATGTGCCCCGATGATGATGATGGGTGTGGCCAGGCTCAGATTCACCACCTGGGTCACTCAACCTGCGAGATGTCATTCTGGTGCGCAGAGACTTGAACGTCTTTCTCACGTTTCTAAGGATTCGGTTTTCTTGACGTGGGGAAGACGAATGGGAGTGGGTGTGGTTACCACTCCTACTTCCCTTGCGAACGCCCCCACCACTGCTTTGGTCCTGGGGCGTAGCCCCATCCCTTCCAGCCGTATCGTCCTTAGTTCCATGCTGGTATCTGGTGGGGATGGAAGAGGGGCGTGGGGGCTTGGAGGTCCTAGCAGAAGAGTGGGTGTGGTCAGGAGAGTGGGTGTGGTCAGAAGAAGGAGGTTCAGCAGTTATCAGTGCAGGTTCTGGAACTGCAGGGATGGTGGGCTCTATTTGAGATGCACTTTCTCCACTACTGCCAACAGTAGTACTTTCTAAATGGAGCACAGGTTCACAAGGTGGACGTGGGGGAGGAGGTCTATTTGGGGGACGAGGAGGCCTACGGATCACCTGAGGCATAGTTGATGGTGTTTCCTGCGCCAAGGGAGGCTGGTCATGTGACACCGCTGAGGAGGGAGGCTGCTGGTCATGTGACGTCTCTGAGGAGAGAGGCTGTTGGTCATGTGACACCTCTGAGGAGGGAGGCTGCTGGTCATGTGACGTCTCTGAGGAGAGAGGCTGTTGGTCATGTGACACCTCTGAGGAGGGAGACTGCTGGTCATGTGACGTCTCTGAGGAGAGAGGCTGTTGGTCATGTGACACCTCTGAGGAGGGAGGCTGCTGGTCATGTGACCCCTCTGATGGGTTGTGACGTAACCCAATAGGAGGGTCCATTGCAGCAGACAGTGGGGGAACAACAATGGAGCACAACTCCGCCTCAGGTCCATTCTCAGTCCAGAACCCAGTCTTGGTTCCATTCTCAGCCCTGGCACAAGGCTCTGTAGGATGCACAGGACTTGGTTCCATTCCAGGATAAACAGTCTCACACAGAACTGGACATGTGTCATCATCCTCCATGCCACGCCCCTTAGTGCCCATCCCGATTAACTCCTCAGCTCCCAGTCCCACCACACTTTTGGGTCTTCTCTTGACCGGGACAGGTTGAATGGCCTCCCGTTGTGATCTGGGCACACTGCCCTGCCTCCGTATCAGGGGGATGGCCGTCTCTCTCTCCAGAGGCACTGTGCCAGCACGCACAGGTGATGGCTGGTTAGGGGGAGGCGGTCTGGGAGGCCTCTTGAGACCACCTGCTGACATCACTCCTGCTTCATCTGCCATCCTAAGGGGTCAGGTGAATGTCATGTGACAAGGTTGATTTGGGTGCTGGGCTGATCTAACACAAAAATTATATACGGATTGAATTTTACATCCAACAGGCATTTTCCCTAACTGGACCTTATGATATGTATTGGGCGTGTGTGAATGTAAAGCAGAATTCACATGTATGTGTTTGTGATGCATCTGCACGCACATGATGATATATACATGTTGGGGTACTGTACACCTGCATACATGTAGCTGCTGTCACATTCCAATACACGCCACCAATATGTCACATGTCGGATGTGAGCCCCACCCCTTTACAAAGATAGACTGGAGGTTGTGATGCATGATTGGGCAGCCAACCAAATTAACACAACACCCAAACGCGCGTGAACACATTTCCTGCAGATGTGAAGTGCAATGCAGGCTCTTTCATCCTTGAGTTCCATTCCATTGTCCATCATGCCAATAAGGCAGGCATTTCCTTGAACGTTAAATGATGTGTATTTTAATTTTTTGTCTCTTGTTTGTTAATAAATGACAACAAACAATACAGACCAGCTGTGAAAACACACACTGACAAACAAGACAGGACAATTCATTGGTGCTCACTCCACTAAGAATGGCCGGCAAAGCAACTGACCTAACAAGACAACCAAACTAAAAGTAAAAGCCAGCGCAAGAAATGCAGCTACTGTCCATATATGAAGCTACAAAGTCATGATCGAACTCGTTCTCTTGCCAAGATGGCCCTGGCACTGGACCTAACCTAATTGAGATTATGCCTGCCCTACATATTTCTGCTACCGCTGATCCCTTCGGTGTGGACTGGCTGATGACATTATTACTTCTTATTTAAAACGACGTTGCCACCTAATGCGCATGCATTGGAAACGTAACACCTGCGTTGAAATGCATGGGTCAGTGCCTTACGACTCCCTCCATGACACATAGTCCAATTCTCAGTGCAATAAGAGTCACTATGTAGAAGACAGTTCAGACTTCTAGGTTAACTTCTAGGTTCTAGGTAGGTCCCTTTTCGCTACAAAGATCCCCTTACATTTTTATGCGCAGCACAATTATGACGCTGCAGAGGTCCAGAAATCTGTTTTCCTTCGGACAGTATACTGAATAGAGCATGCAATTTAGCACACATGTGATCCCAATCAAGCAATGAATATTTGTAACGTCGCTCACACACCTCCACACACCATCCCCCACACCCAGCCACTCCCGCGACATTGTTCCATCCTTTTTCGAGATTGGTTAGCACAAGAGAACGAACGAAGGCAAGTAGAAAATTTACTTTATTCAATCCCTACACGAAGGTTTTTTATTAGTGAAACGGATGCCCTTATGTTCGTGTACGTGTACGTGGCGGGGCGGGCGATGGACGTGCGCCCTCCTTTTCTCCCTTAGCAAAACGCTTACCTGTTTCTCTATATCCCAGCAGACACACACACACTCTGCGCCAAATGTGTATCAATATAGCGTCATGTTTATTCTCCGTCAAGCCTAATCCCACCGGAGAGAGCTTTATAAGGGGGGGGGGGCGTGTGACAATAACTTCACTTAACCATTATTTAGGCTTGCATATTGTAATCATTGCGTCACAATGGCGGCCGCGGCCAGAGGCGTTTTTATCGTTGCAGCCAAGAGGACACCGTTTGGTACATTTGGCGGGAAGGCTAAGGATCTGTCGGCTACCGAGCTCGCCAGGGTTGCCTGTGTTGGCGCCCTAAAGGCGGGAAACGTAGCCCCAGGAGCAGTAGACTCGGTGATAATCGGTAACGTCATACAGGTAAGCGTGTCTCATGGCCGCCTCAATCGAGCTTAAGAGTGGTGAGCGCCTAGCTCGTGTGTTACGACTTTTCTTTGACCGAGCTGCTTTCATAATATGTTCGCCTTCTCTACGCCATTCTCTACGCCATTGCAGTCCTCCTCAGATGCCGCCTACCTCACGCGACATGCCGCGCTTATGGCGGGTGTACCCATTGAAAAGCCAGCACTGACATTGAACCGGCTGTGTGGCTCCGGATTCCAGTCCGTCATCAGCGGAGCACATGTATGGGGAACTTAGGGAGGGGTCTGGGCACCAGTGGGTGGTTGGCTTCATGAAGGTTGATGGTACATCATCTGGTGGGTGTGTGTTTGGGCAGGATGGGTGCAGTAGTTTGACTGGACACACTTAGTGTTTGTTGCAGTGTTTGCACACACAACAGAAAGACTTTGTACACACAAAAGCACATAGAACTGATCCCAAATGGGATTGGAATCATTTTGAGTAGGCTCTATATAGAGACATATTATGCTATAGCAAAGTACATATTAAAGATTTGTCTCCTTTTATGATCCATGCATTTATGCATGCATGTGAAGGTCTGGGGATCAGACATCTACAGGCGTATTGTTTATAATCATGTATCCATCTGATGTATGAGGACCTAGTCATGTGTACCCTGATTTATGAGGACCCAGTCATGCGTACCCTGATGTATGAGGACCTAGTCATGTGTACCCTGATGTTTGAGGACCTAGTCATGTGTACCCTGATGTATGAGGACCTAGTCATGTATACCCTGATGTTTGAGGACAGGGTACACAGGGTTCGACGTAAGGGTTGCCATTCTAATGACATTCATATTTTGATGACGATTGTCGGTAATTTTTAAATTACAAAAACGTCATAATACGTCACCGTAAAAGGGGCGGACATAGTGAATTCGGTTGAAATACATGAACCACGGTCACCACGCTTTAACATACAGCTGGTTTAAAAGGGAGCCATATGCATGAAGAGGGCTCCATTGTAGAAGTAAACAATGGGCTTATTGTATGGTCTTACGCGCAGCGCTCTGGGTGATTAGTACATGTATAAACACATTCCCGTTATTTTGCGCTCTGCAATGGATCCGGATGAGCCTGCTACTACAAGAATGTGTAAACCTGCTCGCTAGTTCAAAGACCGACGGCTGACTGCCTTTCCATGGTTGCTGTTTGAGGAAGGCAAGATGTTTTGTACAGTATGCACATCCCAGGAAGGAACATCATCCATCCTTAGATGGAAAGGGACCTGCAAACGCAGGCTATCGCTAAACATATCTGATTCCAACTCGGATGATGAAATGGAGTTAGAACGATAATAAGTAAAGTCCAGCTTATGGGTTTGTATGTGCTGTGGTTGATGACGCGTTGTTATAATAACATGTTATTTTAGCTACAAAAACATGCTATGATAGTCGTACCAGGCAACCCTTAGGGAGCGTCCATAAATGATGTCACGCTTTTTTGATGAATATTGGACCATACATACATATGTTGTCCACATTTGTCACAAACGTAAGAGCCATACCCCCATACCCCAGCTGTAAATGATGTCACGTTTCATTACACCATACCCCCCCCCCCCCCTTCACGTTAAAATTTCGTTTATTCTCTTTTCCACAGCAGGCTGCAATCAGCTATTGTACTGTTTTACTAGTATTAGTAGTATAGTGTTTTTGTATTTATTCAAGCTTTGCGCACGCGGAAGTACAATTCCCTCTTGTTACCTACTGGCGCCGCCATCATTACCGTACCGAGGTAGCATCAATGATAAAAAATTAATATTCACTTTTTAAAAATAAATTAACAAGTCACGCTGTTGTTACCATACATACATACCCTAAATACCATGTCCGATCCAGTCACGTTTGGGGGGACCATACATACATATGGTCAGCGTGACATCATTTGTGAACGCTCCCTTACGTCGAACCCTGGGTACACATGACTAGGTCCTCAAACATTAGGGTACACATGACTAGGTCCTCAAACATCAGGGTACACATGACTAGGATGTATGAGGACCTAGTCATGTGGACACTGCCTCACTGATTCATTTGAATGCCCTATTCAACTCCATCTCCATATCATTTTGTGTGGACTGTACAGGAGTGTGTATGTGTGTGTTTGTGTGTGTGTTCATGTGTTGTGCATGTGTGCATGTGTTTTTATTCCTCCTCTCAAGTCCATCAACATGTCACGATGTTCCTCCTCCTCCTCCTCCTCCTCCTCCTCCTCCTCCTCCTCCTCCTCCTCCCCAGGAGATCCTATTGAAGGAATCAGAGGTGGTGCTTACTGGGGGCACGGAGAGCATGAGTCAGGCGCCCTACGCCCTGCGCAACGCCCGCTGGGGCTCAGCTCTGGGGAAGGACCTGAAGCTAGAGGACACACTGTGGTCTGGGCTCCAGGACAGCTACGTGAAACTCCCCATGGCCATCACCGCTGAGAAGCTGGCTGAGATGTACGGCATCACCAGAGATATGTGCGATGAGTTTGCCTTCACCAGCCAGCAGAGGTGGTCCAACGGTAGGCATTTATATGGAATCAGTAGGGCCACGGAGGGGGGAGGCATTATATAGAATCAGCATCAGCGTGTTGGGCCACGGTAGGCAGCTATGGAAAGAGGTTTATTGCTTGAAGTATGATGCAGGTTGTGTTTACACCTTCAAATACCCCACCCCTTGGATATGCCCCACCTCCTTTTATATGCTGCCAACGTGTGGTCTACTCTCTTATCACTAATCTTGTACATACTGGTCACATGTGCTCTCAAGAGCATAGATCTATGTAGCATGTATTCTAATGGCAGTTGATGATTTATGGTTTAATACATAAGTATGTGAATGACTATCTCCACATGTCGTTTTGGAGTCAAGTTTGTGTGTGGACAAATGTTCGCCCCTCTATGCTGTTTAATGATGTTTAGTGTCTAAGGGGTTAATGTTCCACGCCACTGACGGCCACAGCTTCCTTATAAGGAAGGTGATGTAATGCTACTAGCTCCTCCCACTGAGTGTTTCAAACATATGCAATGTTGTCATTCACTTTCTGTACATTCAGCACACAAACATGGCTACTTCACTGCGGAGTTAATCCCCATGGAAACAAAGGGAAAGAAGGGGGTGGAGCCATTTGTGTCTGATGAGCATCCTCGTGAGACTACTCCAGAGAAGCTGGGTAAACTAGCTCCAGTGTTCAAGGAGAATGGGTGTGTCACTGCCGGGAATGCATCTGTGAGTGAACTTTGTGTCTGCTAATGTTTAGTTCTCGGCAGAACTTGCATATTCAGTTGTTCAGGTGTGTGTGTGTGTGTGTGTGTGTGTGTGTGTGTGTGTGTGTGTGTGTGTGTGTGTGTGTGTGTGTGTGTGTGTGTGTGTGTGTGTGTGTGTGTGTGTGTGTGTGTGTGTGTGTGTGTGTGTGTGTGTGTGTGTATGCATTCCTGTATAGTACTCTTATTGCATGTCATGTTTACGTAATTTCCTCCTTTCAGTAATCTCTCTTCCCTCCACAGGGTATCTGTGATGGGGCAGCTGCTGTGGTGGTGGCCAGTGAGGCAGCTGTTAGTCGTCTCAAACTGAAGCCATTGGCTCGCTTGGTTGGATATGCAGTGGTGGGGGTGGAGCCTTCCATCATGGGGATTGGCCCCGCCCATGCCATCAGAAAGCTGCTTCAACAAACCAACAAAACACTTAACGACATTGACCTGGTGGAGGTGTGGTGTGTGTGTGGAGGTGTGGTGTGTGTGTGGAGGTGTGGTGTGTGTGTGTGGAGGTTGTGTGTGTGTGTGTGGAGGTTGTGTGTGGAGGTATGGTTTTGTACGTGTGTATGGTATGTGGAGGTGTGGGTGTGGTGTGATGTGTGAAGGTATTTGCGGGTGTGAGCTTGTGTGGTGTGGGGATGAATATTGTCAGCAATAGTTCTGGTCAAACATTAGATGATCTAATTCTTCATCTTTGAAGGTCAGAAATTTCTTCACTAGTTAAATTCATTCTTTTGAGGAGATAATTGTTAAACTGATAGGGTGGGTTGTTTCTTCATTAGAGTGTGACATGTGTGTGGGTGTAGTGTGTGATGTGGGGATGGAAATGGATGTTATGCCAAAGCTGCATGACAGGCTTTGGTTGCTAGTGGCTACCACCCACACTCCTCCTCCCCAGGTCAACGAGGCCTTTGCTGCCCAATACCTTGCAGTGGAGAAGGATCTGGGACTGGACAGAGCCAAGACCAACGTCAATGGTGGAGCCATTGCCTTGGGCCATCCACTAGCGGCCTCTGGGTCTCGCATAACTGCACACCTGGTGCACGAGATGAAGAGAAGAAATGCAAAGTATTCCATTGGATCGGCTTGCATAGGCGGGGGACAAGGCATAGCCATCTTGTTGGAGAATGTGCACTGATGGGAGGCATCATTTAGAGAACATTATTTTGTATGCATGGGACAAGCTATCAGATTGCTTTGTATTTAGATTTAGAGCAAGAAGCAATATGCAAACTTTAAATTTATCCCGCAGCTGTTATAATTGTGTGAAGGTGTATATTGAGTGTGAGGAAGTGGAGTAGTTGAGAATGTTCAATAAACATTGAACTGGAAGTGTAGATAGACTCATTACATAAAATGATATGTCATTCGCGAACACCCAGTATAGGGTGTTCGCAAATGAAGGTATAGGTTTTGAATAACTGTTGATCTGATGAGTACGGGCATGGCTATGATGAACTTCATGGTACGGGCATGGCTCTGATGAACACCATGGTACAGGCATGGCTATGATGAACACCATGGTACAGGCATGGCTATGATGAACACCATGGTACAGGCATGGCTATGATGAACACCATGGTATGGGCATGGCTCTGATGAACACCATGGTACAGGCATGGCTATGATGAACACCATGGTACAGGCATGGCTATGATGAACACCATGGTACAGACATGGCTCTGATGAACACCATGGTACAGACATGGCTCTGATGAACACCATGGTACGGGCATGGCTCTGATGAACACCATGGTACAGACATGGCTATGATGAACACCATGGTACAGGCATGGCTATGATGAACACCATGGTACAGGCATGGCTATGATGAACACCATGGTACAGGCATGGCTATGATGAACACCATGGTACGGGCATGGCTATAAGGACACCATGGCTATGATGAACATCATATGCATGATACAGGCATGGCTATGATGAACACCACCCCCAATTTCACAACCAAATTTTAAATTAGTTCTTTATATTTATGTGTTATAGTACGTAGTGCATGAGAGAAGAGAAACAAAGTTACAATCCTGAACAGAGGCTTGGCTAGCTATGTCTTCCAGTACTCAAACTCACACCCATTCACACATAAAAGGGACACTACTTTGGAGTATGATTGAAGTGCTCAGTTGCCATCTGTAACTTACATATGAATTACAGTACGCAGCGTTCTAAAATGCAATCCGCAACGGACCAAATATCATCTAACATGTCAAAGCTTTTTAAATGTATAGAAACAAGGAACAAATTAAGCTACAACTCTTCAGACTGAAGGCTTAGCTAAAGACACACACACAAGCAGTCAACGCACGTACACATGTATACAAACACAGAATAATCAGTGGTCCACAATGACATAACGTCATTCCCACACATGGAAGTGAATAGGTCACATTTAGCTACCTTCCTAAGTGTTCTAGGATGCAATTTATAATGGTAATAAAAAATAACATGCCAACACCAAGGGTGGATCCAGGGGGGGGGGGGGCTGGGGGGGCTATAGCCCCCCCTTTCCCGTGGAACACGCCTCTTTTTCTTTTCAACCACGCCTTTTCAGGTATACGTTAAAGCTATATGCACAGGCACACACGTGATAACGTAGCAGCTGTACATAATGGTGGAACCCTCGCGGAAGAAACAGAAAGGAAGCGCCTCGATCTTGCACTTTTTTCGTGCTTGTGAAAATGAATCAAACGATGAAGCCTCTCATGTACGAAAACAAGTTGAGGATGAGATATTCATAGCTGAACCACAACCCTTGCCACAAAGCGGTGGATTCAATCAGCCTTTGCCAGACTGCTGCGAATCTAATGAATCTCCAAATGCTGTCAACATCGATGAGAATCCTGATCAACTTGAGTCTAACAGTGCTTCTGCTAATGCAGGTGATGAGTGTAGTAGTTTGCCAGCAATGGGACCGTATGACCTGGGAGCCTTAAGAACTAGCTTTTCAAGTGGTGCACTTTCAGATCAGGACAAATACAAGGTCCTTAAGCAATGTGACCAACCACAAGGGTACAGGTTCCCTGCAGTTTCAGAAGGTGGGCAGTTGAGACGATTTCAAGCCTCTTAGTTTGTGAATTATCCCTGGTTAGCATATAGCAAATCTGAAAATGGTGGGTACTGTGCATGTTGCATGGCATTTGCATCATCAATACGTACAAGGGGGAAATTTGGTGCTCTGGTGGAATCTCCACTAACTAAATTCAAGAAAGCTCTGGAGACTCTTGCATCTCATGAGAAAACAGAACATCATAAGGATTCATACGCTAAAATGGTAGCTTTCCTTGAGAGTGCATCCAAAGGTCAAAGTGTTGTAAGTCAATTGAATACCTTGCATGCAGCACACATTCAGAAAAACAGGTTAGTTTTTAAATCGATAATATCAGCAGTAGAATTTTGCGGTCGTCAAGGAATTGCTTTAAGAGGTCACCGAGATGATGCAAAGTACCTTGAAGACACTGACCTTAATCCTGGTAATTACCAAGCCCTGCTAAAATTTCGGTGTGGTGCTGGGGACACTGTTTTAGCTGAACATTTAAGCAAATGTGCTAAAAATGCCACTTACCGTTCAAAGACGACTCAAAATGACATAATTGATATTCTGGGAGGTATGATTACAGAGAAAGTAGTAGCCGAAGTAAATGAAGCAAAAATTTTTTCTGTTATTTCAGATGAGGTCCAGGATGTGGCTTCAATTGAGCAGATCACTTTTGTACTGAGGTATGTGCACCATGAAGGAGAGTCATATGTTGTTAAAGAAAGTTGTGCTGGATTTAAAGAGCAACATAGAGAAATGACTGGGGAGGCTGTGGCATTAACTATCCTGCAGAAACTGGATGAGCTTGGTCTAAACTGTGATAATTTACGAGGGCAAGGGTATGATGGAAGTGGGTCCATGGCTGAAAGGTGCAAGCAGTATAGTATTACAGAAGTATCCTTTGGCAACATATATTCACTGCTGCAGCCATATACTGAACCTGTCTATTGCCAGTTCATGTTCTGTAGTGCTTGTTCGTAATATGATGGGAACTGTTAGTGAAGTGTCGAAGTTCTTTGAACATGGCAAGAGGCAGGATAAACTTGAGGAAGTGATTGAAAGTGAATTACCAGAAGTAAGGAAGAAGCGAGTAAAACCACTTTGTAGAACCAGATGGGTAGAAAGGCATGATTCTCTGGAGGTATTTGTTGAATTGTACCCAGCCATTATAGGAGCCCTTATAGGAGCCCTTAGTGATATAGCTTATGGAAAAGATTCTGTCTCTTGGAACAGAGAAACTACAAGTGATGCAAATGGCTTGCTTTCAGCAATAGAAAAGTTTTCTTTTCTGCTGGCATTGGTAGTTGTATACAATATCCTCGGCTATATCAAAGGTTTAACAGTGTTGCTCCAGCAACGATCTATTGATATTGTACAGGGGATAACCTTGGTTCAGGATGTACTAGGCCAGCTCAAGGAACTGAGAGAGGAACTAGATGACTGGAATAAAATCTGGTTCCAGATGGCTGTTGAGATCGCAGAAGAGGTAGGAACAGAAAAACCCTCTATTCCACGAATGTGTAACAGGCAAACCCAGAGATCGAACGTTGAGGCAGACATACCTGAAGTGTACTACCGAAGATCAGTGACTGCTCCTTTCCTTGATCATCTTTTGCAGGAGATGGAGGACAGATTCACCACAAATGCAAAAGTAACAACCCTTGGGCTGTGTTTGGTACCTAGTACTATTTGCAAGAAGGATGATTGGCAGACTCATGTCAACAATCTTGCATCACTCTATCAGGGTGATTTACCTGCCCCTCTTTCACTGCAAACTGAGCTGCACTGTTGGAAACATAAATGGATTCATGTTAAAACTGATGACTTGCCAGAAAGTCCTATTGAAGCCCTAAACAAATGTGACAGTAGGCTGTTTCCCAACATTTCTACTCTGTTGAGAATAATGAGTACAATTCCTGTCACATCTTGTGAGGCCGAACGTACATTCTCAGCTCTACGTCGACTTAAACCTTTTTTGAGGACGACAATGGGAGAGAACAGACTTAGTAGTTTAACTTTATTGCATGTCCATAGAAACATAGCAATAGATTTAGAAGACGCTGTGGATAGATATGCAAGACTACACACACGAAAGCTGCAATTCTTATAAAATCATACTTCGTGGATTAATAGTGCATATAATTTTTGTACTGCATAATCTACCAAAGTGTATTAAAGATGTGAAAATTGTATATAAACCAGGATTGAATACTCAAAAAATTTTCCCGGGGGTGTGACCCCCCTTTTAGCCCCCCCTTTTTTTAATTCCTGTATCCGCCCTTGAACTCTCATAGGCAAAGCTAGTACACAGTGCATAAGAGAAGGGAAACGAAGTTACAATTATCATTGACTATAAAGGCGCATGGGTGTGAGTACGACGATCATGCAACTAGTGGTCCACTCCTTTGTTGTATGCTTGACACCATACAGATTAGACCACACACGGTTGCATTGGGGAATATGCACACAGGCAATTAACTCTATAGCCTCTTGTTAACTAGCTCTGACAGAGCTGTGCAATAATTAGAAAAACGCAGCTAGCTCATGTATGATGGAAAAGAATTCTATCAGAGATGAGGTTGGTTGGGATAATTACATGTGTAACGTTTTGTTACAACCGTAGTTAATCAACTCACCCATGCAGCTAGTTGCCTTCGTCGTATGAATGCCGCGTGAGTCCTAGTCTCGTACCCAGTCCCAGTAACCCAAGAAGATTGTGCCTTTTCCAGCCTAAAGCACCGCAGACCAGCTAACAAAGTTGCCAAAGTTGAAGAATGCATTCTGCATTGCTACTGTAGGATGCCTGATGATGGATATGAAATGGTTTGCTGTGATCTGTGTGATGCATGGTATCACAAAGCTTGTGTTAATGATCCGTATTGTAAGGATGGTTCCTGGCTATGCACACACTGCAGCAGAAATTCACTTGTTCAATGAATTGCTGTACATGTATTGTTGTATGCATTGATTGATTGATAATAATTTCTTTTACGTGGGCGTTATTGATTCTAACGTTCTCAAGCGCGAAAGAGCATACAAAAAGAGTTAGAAATTTGAATAGTAGCTTTACTAATGACCTCCGTCTGGGACGTCCCAATTCAATTAGGTAGGGCATCGCATGTCGGTTGGGACTAATAAGCACACACACACGTACCACGATCACAAATGCGCGAGAACATACACACACGCAGCAGTTACACACACGCCAAAAGATAGAGTGTCACGCTTTTAAATCATGCCATCCATTAATGATCTTGTTAGTTGCGCAGCCGTCACCTCTAGTCTCGTACCCAGACCCATATGTACGTAACGATGATCATCGCTTACAGTATGACATCACGTACAGAGGGTCTGGGAATGAAGTCGTGAGAAATGGTTCTTAGAATGTCGTTGGAATGTACATTGTTACATAATAGTTGTGTCGTCACAAATTCCGACCAACGTCACTGTTGTGTTTCTGAACACACCAAAGATTATTTGAATGAAAGTTACAGCGACAGAGAACAAGAACACTAAATAACGCACACTCGTATAATGAAGAATTGAACCACACGTGCCTAACAGTACCTTATAAGGGCAAATTCATAGAATGTTCTAGAATCTATGAATACACTTATAATTAACCATAACACCTTCCCGCCAGCCTTGAGGTTCCCGGAATGAAAGGATAGTTGTTTCACGTGTGAAGTCTTGCTGACCTCCTAGGATTCCCGGGACCATACTCTGTACCCGTGGGAAGACGAGGGTTACGAGTAGACCTCTTTGGTATGGCTTGAGGTAAGGGAGGAATATGTGTTGCCACCTTAGTCCCCTCTTCCAAATGGGCTGTGTCATGACGTACCCCTGAATGGGCTGTGTCATGACGTACCCCTGAGGGCTGGTCAGTAGCAGTAGTAGTTTCCCGTGTGTGGAAGGACGATGGAGGTTCCCCGGGATCGGCATCTTCATGAACACCATACCTTGGCCTCAGTTGCTCAATGTGACGTCGCCACGTACTTCCCTTTGGGAGGACTCGAACGTTCACACTGCGGGTACCAAATACTTTCGTGACCACGGCTGGAACCCATCTAGGGTCCTTGTCTCGCCTTGGGCCACAATACAGGGCATAACACGGCATTCCCACCTTGAAAATGTGATGAACTGCTTGTTGGTCACTGATTTCCTCCGCTTGTGATTTTGTGGCTTCTCTTGCTTGCCGTCCCTGAACAATATGTGCAGGTGAAGGAAGCAGGATATCAATTTTGCTCCGTATTTGCCGACCGTTGAGGAACTCGCTTGGCGAATATCCCACTACCAGAGGCGTCCTACGGTACTGCATGAGGAACTGTTGAAGAGCAGACTTTGGTGGGAGCGAGGACTTCACAAGAGCTCTTTTGAAGGTCTGCACCAGACGCTCTGCTGCTCCATTTGTAGCAGGGTGATAGGGTGCACCTGTGAGGTGAATGATACCCCTTTCCCGACACCATGCTTGAAATTCTTCCGACGAGAAGGTTGTAGCATTGTCAGAAACGATGGTGTGCGGGTAGCCGAAATGGGCGAAGTCCTCTTCCAACAAGTCTGTCGTAGCTTTAGTTGACGTTGAAGTAGTGGGATGAATACATGGGTATTTGGAATACGCATCCACCAGTACCAACCAATTGGTTCCCAGAAAATTAATGGCGTGATCCACATGGATTCGGCTCCACGGTTTCTCCGGTAGCATCCACGGGTGGTTAGCGGGCTTGGCAGGTTTGGTCTGGTGTTCTGCACAGGTTTGGCACCGATGGCATTGATTTGTGATGTCTGTATCAATCCCGGGCCAATACACTGCTGTGCGTGCCAGTTGTTTCATTCGCTGAATCCCAAAATGGCCTAGATGAAGTAGTTCCAGGACTTGTGGTTGAAGAGTGGGCGGAATAACAACTCTTGTTCCATGAAGTAGGCACCCATGCACTGTGGACAGTGACACTGAAAGTTTCCTGAACTGTTCCACTGAATACTCCTGTGCTTGGTCGTCTGGCATGGCCTTCACTGGCCATCCTTCTCTGCAGTACCTCATTACATTTGCGATTACAGGGTCTTTGGCAGATTCCTTCGCCAGAACACCAGGATCCGCTGGGTTCAACTGCAGACTGATGACTTTGATAGTGCATACTGTGTCAATATCTGCCTCACTTTCCTCACTATCAAATGTCGCATCTGGCCCCGCTGGAAGGCGACTGAGTGCATCTGCATTGCCGTGATCTGCAGTTCTTCTGTACTCGATGGAGTAGTCATATTGGCTGAGCATCAGTGCCCATCTCGCCAGTCTGTTGGCTGCCAGTGCTGGAGTTGCCTTGGTGGGACCAAATAATGCAATCAGTGGTCTGTGATCAGTCACCAGGATGAAGCGTCGGCCATAGAGAAATTGATGAAATTTCTTAAGAGAGAAGACGATAGCTAAGGCTTCCTTTTGAATTTGGCTATATCGCCGCTGAGTGTCTGTGAGTGTCTTTGAAATGTTTGCGATCGGGCGCTCACTGCCATCTGCGTAGCGGTGGAATAAAACGGCTCCAAGACCCACTTCCGATGCGTCACATGATACCCCCACAAGAAGTGAAGGATCAAAATGGGCCAGAACTGTGTCAGCACAAAGCATGTCCTTCAGCTTCTGAAATGTTGCCTGCTCTTCTGAACCCCATTTCCATTGGATCCCCTTTTTCGTTAGCCTGTAGAGTGGATCAGTGATGGTGGCCAGATTGGATAGGAACTTGTTGTAGAATTGAACCGATCCAAGAAAAGAGCGAAGGCTGCTGACATCTGTAGGAGCTGGCATACTCACAACTGCGTCAACTTTGTGCCCCTTCGCAATACCGTGGTTAGATATAATGAATCCCAGGTATTCAACAGACGGCTGTGCAAACGAACATTTCTCCAGACGACACCTTAGCCCCCTTTCTTGCAGTCGCTGAAACAGTGCCCGAAGGTTTTGGAGGTGGCTTGAAGCTGTGTCACCACTGACTAGAATGTCATCTAGGTAGACACAAACACCCTGAAGATCGGCTGTCATCTTGTCCATGACTTCTTGAAAGTACCCTGGAGCAGAGCTAATGCCAAAGGGAAGCCGACATTGTAGCAACACACCTCTGTGTGTACTGAGAGCAAGACGTTTCTGGCTTTCTGGACCCAACTTGATTTGGTTGT
>JABACO010000006.1:13391353-13510186 GCA_013339895.1 Ephydatia muelleri
TATTTGTCCTGATCTGAAAGTGCACCACTTGAAAAGCTAGTTCTTAAGGCTCCCAGGTCATACGGTCCCATTGCTGGCAAACTACTACACTCATCACCTGCATTAGCAGAAGCACTGTTAGACTCAAGTTGATCAGGATTCTCATCGATGTTGACAGCATTTGGAGATTCATTAGATTCGCAGCAGTCTGGCAAAGGCTGATTGAATCCACCGCTTTGTGGCAAGGGTTGTGGTTCAGCTATGAATATCTCATCCTCAACTTGTTTTCGTACATGAGAGGCTTCATCGTTTGATTCATTTTCACAAGTACGAAAAAAGTGCAAGATCGAGGCGCTTCCTTTCTGTTTCTTCCGCGAGGGTTCCACCATTATGTACAGCTGCTACGTTATCACGTGTGTGCCTGTGCATATAGCTTTACGTATACCTGAAAAGGCGTGGTTGAAAAGAAAAAGAGGCGTGTTCCACGGGAAAGGGGGGGCTATAGCCCCCCAGCCCCCCCCCCCCCTGGATCCACCCTTGGTGTTGGCATGTTATTTTTATTACCATTATAAATTGCATCCTAGAACACTTAGGAAGGTAGCTAAATGTGACCTATTCACTTCCATGTGTGGGAATGACGTTATGTCATTGTGGACCACTGATTATTCTGTGTTTGTATACATGTGTACGTGCGTTGACTGTGTGTGTGTGTCTTTAGCTAAGCCTTCAGTCTGAAGAGTTGTAGCTTAATTTGTTCCTTGTTTCTATACATTTAAAAAGCTTTGACATGTTAGATGATATTTGGTCCGTTGCGGATTGCATTTTAGAACGCTGCGTACTGTAATTCATATGTAAGTTACAGATGGCAACTGAGCACTTCAATCATACTCCAAAGTAGTGTCCCTTTTATGTGTGAATGGGTGTGAGTTTGAGTACTGGAAGACATAGCTAGCCAAGCCTCTGTTCAGGATTGTAACTTTGTTCTCTTCTCTCATGCACTACGTACTATAACACATAAATATAAAGAACTAATTTAAAATTTGGTTGTGAAATTGGGGGTGGTGTTCATCATAGCCATGCCTGTATCATGCATATGGTTCATCATAGCCATGGTGTCCTTATAGCCATGCCTGTACCATGGTGTTCATCAGAGCCATGCCTGTACCATGGTGTTCATCAGAGCCATGCCTGTACCATGAAGTTCATCATAGCCATGCCCGTACCATGGTGTTCATCATAGCCATGCCTGTACCATGGTGTTCATCATAGCCATGCCTGTACCATGGTGTTCATCATAGCCATGCCTGTACCATGGTGTTCATCATAGCCATGCCTGTACCATGGTGTTCATCATAGCCATGTCTGTACCATGGTGTTCATCAGAGCCATGCCCGTACCATGGTGTTCATCAGAGCCATGTCTGTACCATGGTGTTCATCAGAGCCATGTCTGTACCATGGTGTTCATCATAGCCATGCCTGTACCATGGTGTTCATCATAGCCATGCCTGTACCATGGTGTTCATCATAGCCATGCCTGTACCATGGGTTCATCATAGCCATGTCTGTACCATGGTGTTCATCAGAGCCATGCCCGTACCATGGTGTTCATCATAGCCATGCCTGTACCATGGTGTTCATCATAGCCATGCCTGTACCATGGTGTTCATCATAGCCATGCCTGTACCATGGTGTTCATCATAGCCATGCCTGTACCATGGTGTTCATCATAGCCATGCCTGTACCATGGTGTTCATCAGAGCCATGCCCGTACCATGAAGTTCATCATAGCCATGCCCGTACTCATCAGATCAACAGTTATTCAAAACCTATACCTTCATTTGCGAACACCCTATACTGGGTGTTCGCGAATGACATATCATTTTATGTAATGAGTCTATCTACACTTCCAGTTCAATGTTTATTGAACATTCTCAACTACTCCACTTCCTCACACTCAATATACACCTTCACACAATTATAACAGCTGCGGGATAAATTTAAAGTTTGCATATTGCTTCTTGCTCTAAATCTAAATACAAAGCAATCTGATAGCTGTCCCATGCATACAAATAATGTTCTCTAAATGATGCCTCCCATCAGTGCACATTCTCCAACAAGATGGCTATGCCTTGTCCCCCGCCTATGCAAGCCGATCCAATGGATACTTTGCATTTCTTCTCTTCATCTCGTGCACCAGGTGTGCAGTTATGCGAGACCCAGAGGCCGCTAGTGGATGGCCCAAGGCAATGGCTCCACCATTGACGTTGGTCTTGGCTCTGTCCAGTCCCAGATCCTTCTCCACTGCAAGGTATTGGGCAGCAAAGGCCTCGTTGACCGGGGGAGGAGGAGTGTGGGTGGTAGCCACTAGCAACCAAAGCCTGTCATGCAGCTTTGGCATAACATCCATTTCCATCCCCACATCACACACTACACCCACACACATGTCCCACTCTAATGAAGAAAACAACCCACCCTATCAGTTTAACAATTATCTCCTCAAAAGAATGAATTTAACTAGTGAAGAAATTTCTGACCTTCAAAGATGAAGACATTAGATCATCTAATGTTTTGACCAGAACTATTGCTGACAATATTCATCCCCCACCACACAAGCTCACACCCGCAAATACCTTCACACACTCACACCACACCCACACCTCCACATACCATACACACGTACAAACCATACCTCCACACACAACCTCCACACACACACACACACACCCTCCACACCACACACACCACACCTCCACACACACCACCACACCTCCACACACACACCACACCTCCACCAGGTCAATGTCGTTAAGTGTTTTGTTGGTTTGTTGAAGCAGCTTTCTGATGGCATGGGCGGGGCCAATCCCCATGATGGAAGGCTCCACCCCCACCACTGCATATCCAACCAAGCGAGCCAATGGCTTCAGTTTGAGACGACTAACAGCTGCCTCACTGGCCACCACCACAGGCAGCTGCCCCATCACCGATACCCTGTGGAGGGAAGAGAGATTACTGAAAGGAGGAAATTACGTAAACATGACATGCAATAAGAGTACTATACAGGAATGCATACACACACACACACACACACACACACACACACACACACACACACACACACACACACACATACACACACACACACACACACACACACACACCACACACCACACACACACACACACACACACACCTGAACAACTGAATATGCAAGTTCTTGCCGAGAACTAAACATTAGCAGACACAAAGTTCACTCACAGATGCATTCCCGGCAGTGACACACCCATTCTCCTTGAACACTGGAGCTAGTTTACCCAGCTTCTCTGGAGTAGTCTCACGAGGATGCTCATCAGACACAAATGGCTCCACCCCCTTCTTTCCCTTTGTTTCCATGGGGATTAACTCCGCAGTGAAGTAGCCATGTTTGTGTGCTGAATGTACAGAAAGTGAATGACAACATTGCATATGTTTGAAACACTCAGTGGGAGGAGCTAGTAGCATTACATCACCTTCCTTATAAGGAAGCTGTGGCCGTCAGTGGCGTGGAACATTAACCCCTTAGACACTAAACATCATTAAACAGCATAGAGGGGCGAACATTGTCCACACCACAAACTTGACTCCAAAACGAACATGTGGAGATAGTCATTCACATACTTATGTATTAAACCATAAATCATCAACTGCCATTAGAATACATGCTACATAGATCTATGCTCTTGAGAGCACATGTGACCAGTATGTACAAGATTAGTGATAAGAGAGTAGACCACACGTTGGCAGCATATAAAAGGAGGTGGGGCATATCCAAGGGGTGGGGTATTTGAAGGTGTAAACACAACCTGCATCATACTTCAAGCAATAAACCTCTTTCCATAGCTGCCTACCGTGGCCCAACACGCTGATGCTGATTCTATATAATGCCTCCCCCCTCCGTGGCCCTACTGATTCCATATAAATGCCTACCGTTGGACCACCTCTGCTGGCTGGTGAAGGCAAACTCATCGCACATATCTCTGGTGATGCCGTACATCTCAGCCAGCTTCTCAGCGGTGATGGCCATGGGGAGTTTCACGTAGCTGTCCTGGAGCCCAGACCACAGTGTGTCCTCTAGCTTCAGGTCCTTCCCCAGAGCTGAGCCCCCAGCGGGCGTTGCGCAGGGCGTAGGGTGCCTGACTCATGCTCTCCGTGCCCCCAGTAAGCACCACCTCTGATTCCTTCAATAGATCTCCTGGGGAGGAGGAGGAGGAGGAACATCGTGACATGTTGATGGACTTGAGAGGAGGAATAAAAACACATGCACACATGCACAACACATGCACACACACACAAACACACACATACACACTCCTGTACAGTCACACACAAAATGATATGGAGATGGAGTTGAACAGGGCATTCAAATGAATCAGTGAGGCAGTGTCCACATGACTAGGTCCTCATACATCCTAGTCATGTGTACCCTGATGTTTTGAGGACCTAGTCATGTGTACCCTGATGTTTGAGGACCTAGTCATGTGTACCCTAATGTTTGAGGACCTAGTCATGTGTACCCAGGGTTCGACGTATAAAGGGTTGCCTGGTACGACTATCATAGCATGTTTTTGTAGCTAAAATAACATGTTATTATAACAACGCGTCATCAACCACAGCACATACAAACCCATAAGCTGGACTTTACTTATTATCGTTCTAACTCCATTTCATCATCCGAGTTGGAATCAGATATGTTTAGCGATAGCCTGCGTTTGCAGGTCCCTTTCCATCTAAGGATGGATGATGTTCCTTCCTGGGATGTGCATTACTGTACAAAACATCTTGCCTTCCTCAAACAGCAACCATGGAAAGGCAGTCAGCCGTCGGTCTTTGAACTAGCGAGCAGGTTTACACGTGCTTGTAGTAGCAGGCTCATCCGGATCCATTGCAGAGCGCAAAATAACGGGAATGTGTTTATACATGTACTAATCACCCAGAGCGCTGCGCGTAAGACCGTACAATAAGCCCCTGGTTTACTTCTACAAAGGAGCCCTCTTCATGCATATGGCTCCCTTTTAAACCAGCTGTATGTTAAAGCGTGGTGACCGTTATTTCAACCGAATTCACTATGTCCGCCCCTTTTACGGTGACGTATTATGACGTTTTTGTAATTTAAAAATTACCGACAATCGTCATCAAAATATGAATGTCATTAGAATGGCAACCCTTACGTCGAACCCTGTGTACCCCTGTCCTCAAACATTAGGGTACACATGACTAGGTCCTCATACATCAGGGTACACATGACTAGGTCCTCAAACATCAGGGTACACATGACTAGGTCCTCAAACATCAGGGTACACATGACTAGGTCCTCATACATCAGGGTACGCATGACTGGGTCCTCATAAATCAGGGTACACATGACTAGGTCCTCATACATCAGATGGATACATGATTATAAACAATACGCCTGTAGATGTCTGATCCCCAGACCTTCACATGCATGCATAAATGCATGGATCATAAAAGGAGACAAATCTTTAATATGTACTTTGCTATAGCATAATATGTCTCTATATAGAGCCTACTCAAAATGATTCCAATCCCATTTGGGATCAGTTCTATGTGCTTTTGTGTGTACAAAGTCTTTCTGTTGTGTGTGCAAACACTGCAACAAACACTAAGTGTGTCCAGTCAAACTACTGCACCCATCCTGCCCAAACACACACCCACCAGATGATGTACCATCAACCTTCATGAAGCCAACCACCCACTGGTGCCCAGACCCCTCCCTAAGTTCCCCATACATGTGCTCCGCTGATGACGGACTGGAATCCGGAGCCACACAGCCGGTTCAATGTCAGTGCTGGCTTTTCAATGGGTACACCCGCCATAAGCGCGGCATGTCGCGTGAGGTAGGCGGCATCTGAGGAGGACTGCAATGGCGTAGAGAATGGCCGTAGAGAAGGCGAACATATTATGAAAGCAGCTCGGTCAAAGAAAAGTCGTAACACACGAGCTAGGCGCTCACCACTCTTAAGCTCGATTGAGGCGGCCATGAGACACGCTTACCTGTATGACGTTACCGATTATCACCGAGTCTACTGCTCCTGGGGCTACGTTTCCCGCCTTTAGGGCGCCAACACAGGCAACCCTGGCGAGCTCGGTAGCCGACAGATCCTTAGCCTTCCCGCCAAATGTACCAAACGGTGTCCTCTTGGCTGCAACGATAAAAACGCCTCTGGCCGCGGCCGCCATTGTGACGCAATGATTACAATATGCAAGCCTAAATAATGGTTAAGTGAAGTTATTGTCACACGCCCCCCCCCCCCCCCCCCCCCTTATTAAAGCTCTCTCCGGTGGGATTAGGCTTGACGGAGAATAAACATGACGCTATATTGATACACATTTGGCGCAGAGTGTGTGTGTGTCTGCTGGGATATAGAGAAACAGGTAAGCGTTTTGCTAAGGGAGAAAAGGAGGGCGCACGTCCATCGCCCGCCCCGCCACGTACACGTACACGAACATAAGGGCATCCGTTTCACTAATAAAAAACCTTCGTGTAGGGATTGAATAAAGTAAATTTTTCTACTTGCCTTCGTTCGTTCTCTTGTGCTAACCAATCTCGAAAAAGGATGGAACAATGTCGCGGGAGTGGCTGGGTGTGGGGGATGGTGTGTGGAGGTGTGTGAGCGACGTTACAAATATTCATTGCTTGATTGGGATCACATGTGTGCTAAATTGCATGCTCTATTCAGTATACTGTCCGAAGGAAAACAGATTTCTGGACCTCTGCAGCGTCATAATTGTGCTGCGCATAAAAATGTAAGGGGATCTTTGTAGCGAAAAGGGACCTACCTAGAACCTAGAAGTTAACCTAGAAGTCTGAACTGTCTTCTACATAGTGACTCTTATTGCACTGAGAATTGGACTATGTGTCATGGAGGGAGTCGTAAGGCACTGACCCATGCATTTCAACGCAGGTGTTACGTTTCCAATGCATGCGCATTAGGTGGCAACGTCGTTTTAAATAAGAAGTAATAATGTCATCAGCCAGTCCACACCGAAGGGATCAGCGGTAGCAGAAATATGTAGGGCAGGCATAATCTCAATTAGGTTAGGTCCAGTGCCAGGGCCATCTTGGCAAGAGAACGAGTTCGATCATGACTTTGTAGCTTCATATATGGACAGTAGCTGCATTTCTTGCGCTGGCTTTTACTTTTAGTTTGGTTGTCTTGTTAGGTCAGTTGCTTTGCCGGCCATTCTTAGTGGAGTGAGCACCAATGAATTGTCCTGTCTTGTTTGTCAGTGTGTGTTTTCACAGCTGGTCTGTATTGTTTGTTGTCATTTATTAACAAACAAGAGACAAAAAATTAAAATACACATCATTTAACGTTCAAGGAAATGCCTGCCTTATTGGCATGATGGACAATGGAATGGAACTCAAGGATGAAAGAGCCTGCATTGCACTTCACATCTGCAGGAAATGTGTTCACGCGCGTTTGGGTGTTGTGTTAATTTGGTTGGCTGCCCAATCATGCATCACAACCTCCAGTCTCACTCTTTGTAAAGGGGTGGGGCTCACATCCGACATGTGACATATTGGTGGCGTGTATTGGAATGTGACAGCAGCTACATGTATGCAGGTGTACAGTACCCCAACATGTATATATCATCATGTGCGTGCAGATGCATCACAAACACATACATGTGAATTCTGCTTTACATTCACACACGCCCAATACATATCATAAGGTCCAGTTAGGGAAAATGCCTGTTGGATGTAAAATTCAATCCGTATATAATTTTTGTGTTAGATCAGCCCAGCACCCAAATCAACCTTGTCACATGACATTCACCTGACCCCTTAGGATGGCAGATGAAGCAGGAGTGATGTCAGCAGGTGGTCTCAAGAGGCCTCCCAGACCGCCTCCCCCTAACCAGCCATCACCTGTGCGTGCTGGCACAGTGCCTCTGGAGAGAGAGACGGCCATCCCCCTGATACGGAGGCAGGGCAGTGTGCCCAGATCACAACGGGAGGCCATTCAACCTGTCCCGGTCAAGAGAAGACCCAAAAGTGTGGTGGGACTGGGAGCTGAGGAGTTAATCGGGATGGGCACTAAGGGGCGTGGCATGGAGGATGATGACACATGTCCAGTTCTGTGTGAGACTGTTTATCCTGGAATGGAACCAAGTCCTGTGCATCCTACAGAGCCTTGTGCCAGGGCTGAGAATGGAACCAAGACTGGGTTCTGGACTGAGAATGGACCTGAGGCGGAGTTGTGCTCCATTGTTGTTCCCCCACTGTCTGCTGCAATGGACCCTCCTATTGGGTTACGTCACAACCCATCAGAGGGGTCACATGACCAGCAGCCTCCCTCCTCAGAGGTGTCACATGACCAACAGCCTCTCTCCTCAGAGACGTCACATGACCAGCAGTCTCCCTCCTCAGAGGTGTCACATGACCAACAGCCTCTCTCCTCAGAGACGTCACATGACCAGCAGCCTCCCTCCTCAGAGGTGTCACATGACCAACAGCCTCTCTCCTCAGAGACGTCACATGACCAGCAGCCTCCCTCCTCAGCGGTGTCACATGACCAGCCTCCCTTGGCGCAGGAAACACCATCAACTATGCCTCAGGTGATCCGTAGGCCTCCTCGTCCCCCAAATAGACCTCCTCCCCCACGTCCACCTTGTGAACCTGTGCTCCATTTAGAAAGTACTACTGTTGGCAGTAGTGGAGAAAGTGCATCTCAAATAGAGCCCACCATCCCTGCAGTTCCAGAACCTGCACTGATAACTGCTGAACCTCCTTCTTCTGACCACACCCACTCTCCTGACCACACCCACTCTTCTGCTAGGACCTCCAAGCCCCCACGCCCCTCTTCCATCCCCACCAGATACCAGCATGGAACTAAGGACGATACGGCTGGAAGGGATGGGGCTACGCCCCAGGACCAAAGCAGTGGTGGGGGCGTTCGCAAGGGAAGTAGGAGTGGTAACCACACCCACTCCCATTCGTCTTCCCCACGTCAAGAAAACCGAATCCTTAGAAACGTGAGAAAGACGTTCAAGTCTCTGCGCACCAGAATGACATCTCGCAGGTTGAGTGACCCAGGTGGTGAATCTGAGCCTGGCCACACCCATCATCATCATCGGGGCACATCACTGCACCATGTCAGGCACAAGACAGGTTTGTAAAGTTTTATGCTGGAGAGCTCCATGGTTACTAGGGGGAGGTGTCATATGGGTGTGCCATGGTTACTAGGGGGAGGTGTCATATGGGTGTGCCATGGTTACTAGGGGGAGGTGTCATATGGGTGTGCCATGGTTACTAGGGGGAGGTGTCATATGGGTGTGCCACGGTTACTAGGGGGAGGTGTCATATGGGTGTGCCATGGTTACTAGGGGGAGGTGTCATATGGGTGTGCCACGGTTACTAGGGGGAGGTGTCATATGGGTGTGCCACGGTTACTAGGGGGAGGTGTCATATGGGTGTGCCACGGTTACTAGGGGGAGGTGTCATATGGGTGTGCCACGGTTACTAGGGGGAGGTGTCATATGGGTGCGCCATGGTTACTAGGGGAGTGTGGAATTGTTAATAGGTCTGTGTGAGAGATCACATGAGGGATTGGGTGTGGCCTTTCATATATGAATGTGCTCATTGTAACGCTAACATTGCTCCAACATTCCTTATAAGGAGAGGACAGTCAACGCACTGAAGTCCTGTATCCAGGTGTGTTTGTATGCGTGTGTATGTGTGATGTGTGTGTATGTGTGATGTGTGTGTATGTGTGATCTGTGTGTATGTGTGATCTGTGTGTATGTGTGATGTGTGTGTATGTGTGATGTGTGTGTATGTGTGATGTGTGCATGTGTGTGTATGTATGTACATGTGTATGTATGTGTGTGTATGTGTGTGTATGTGTGTGTGTGTATGTGTGTATGTATGTGTGTATGTGTGTATGTGTGTGTATGTGTGTATGTGTGTGCATGTGTGTGTATGTGTGTATGTGTGTATGTGTGTGTATGTGTGTGTATGTGTGTGTATGTGTATATGTGTGTATGTGTGTATGTGTGTGTATGTGTGTGTATGTGTGCATGTGTGTGTGTATGTGTGTGTGCAGAATAACAGAGGATTATACATTTCTTCTAAACTCACTCCTCTTCCCAGACCCACTCCCCAATGGAGTGATAGAGCCATTGGTGGTGCAGTGTGTGTCATATCTGAACAGGGAGCATGTGTTGGAGGAGGAGGGGCTGTTCAGAGTCCCGGGAGATGTGGCAGCCATACGCAAGCTGAGAGGACAGTTTGTTATGGGTAAGGAACATGAGGGAACATGAGGGAACATGAGGGGACATGAGGGGACAGGGGAACATGAGGGGACAGGGGAACATGAGGGGACAGGGGAACATCTGGGGACATGAGGGAACATGAGGGAACATGAGGGAACATGAGGGGACACGAGGAAACATGAGGGAACATGAGGGGACATGAGGGGACAGGGGAACACGAGGGGACAGGGGAACATCTGGGGACATGAGGGAACATGAGGGAACATGAGGGGACATGAGGGAACATGAGGGACATGAAGGAACATGGGGGACATGAGGAACATGAGGGGACATGAGGGGACATGAGGGAACATGAGGGAACATGAGGGGACATGAGGGGACAGGGGAACATGAGGGGACAGGGGAACATCTGGGGACATGAGGGAACATGAGGGACATGAGGGGACAAGGGAACATAAGGGGACAGGGGAACATCTGGGGACATGAGGGAACATGAGGGAACATGAGGGACATGAAGGAACATGAGGGGACATGAGGGAACATGAGGGGACATGAGGGAACATGAGGGAACATGAAGAGACATGAGGGAACATCTGGGGATATGAGGGACATAAACAGAGCGCAAATGAGTGAAGTGTACCTTGTGCCATCATCATCAGGAGATGCAGTTGACCTGAACACAATACTGGATCCTCACACTGTGGCTGGCCTGATGAAGGCACACTTCAGAGAGCAGAAGTCATCCATCATTCCCAGAGGGGAACCTCTGGCAGCCATCGTCAAAGCTGTGGAGCAAAAAAATGTAAGAGACCAAAGCTTGGAGGACTGGGGGGAAAGGTTATGGCAATAGAGGGGTGGAGTTTCGATAGTGGGGGGTGGGGTCACCATTTGATGATGATGCTCCACAAAGAAGACACATCAATTATCATAGCAGAAGATCGGCCGGTGTTATAAATAACATCACATGACATTGGCCCTCACCCCGTTGCTATAAATAACCATGTCTTCATGTGCACCGCATCATGCTGCCCTCTTGTTGTTGCCAGGCAACAGCCATGAGTCAGGTGCTATATGGCATTGGGATCAATCAGACCGCTACTCTGAGAATGGTGGCTGAACTTATGAAAGCGGTTAGTAAGTGTGGTTTATCATAATATCAATAGAGAGAACTGCTGCTGTGCCCCGCCCCTTTGCTTCATGCCACTCCCCTGTTTCATGCCCTACTCCTTTCCTTCATGCCCCACCCCTCTGTTTCATGCCCTACTCCTTTCCGTCATGCCCCACCCCTTTTCTTCATGCCCCACCCCTTTGCTTCATGCCCCACCCCTTTGCTTCATGCCCCACCCCTTTGCTTCATGCCCACCCCTTTGTTCATGCCCCACCCCTTTGCTTCATGCCCCACCCCTTTGCTTCATGCGCCACCCCTTTGCTTCATGCCCCACCCCTTTGCTTCATGCCCCACTCCTTTGCTTCATGCCCCACACCTTTGCTTCATGCCCCACCCCTTTGCTTCATGCCCCACCCCTTTGCTTCATGCCCACCCCTTTGCTTCATGCCCCACCCCTTTGCTTCATGCCCCACCCCTTTGCTTCATGCCCCACCCCTTTGCTTCATGCCCCACCCCTTTGCTTCATGCCCCTCCCCTCTGCTTCATGCCCCACCCCTCACACACTCCTCTAGGTTGTAGACCACTCCCACAAGAATCGTATGACGACTGGAACCCTTGGGACATCGATGGGCCCCTCCCTCTTTCCGTACCTGCCTCCCTCCACTGCGTCTCATGTACTCACCTTCATGGTAGACCATGTCACGGAGATATTCAATACCTGATTGGAGGAACTCGTCCCAAATGTGCCAGATGATTACAATGTGTATGCCTCATCCCCATCCCTAATCCTCTTGATTGTTTGATTTGATTTGTTTTTAAAGTGCCAATTAATTTCAAATATCAAACTGCCAATTAATTTCAAATATCCGCTCTATTTTCGCTCCGCCTGATGTGTGTTCAGAAGCAGTGGTGCCAACTGAGAGCAATGAAATCATTAGATGGTGTCATCACTATTTAGTACTTTGGTGATTTATATTACAAGGTGGTTAGACCTATGCTTGATAGGACAGTGAGCCTTACACATTAGGACATATAAGCACTTTGATCTCTATAGCATTACTGCCATTGCATAAGTGAATCGGAGACCAGTGTAACCAGACATTGAGCTATACATGTATTCATTTACTTTTTGTGGGCCAAAATATGGAAAGATTCTCAACTTGAATGCAAAGAGCATATTTCATGGGACATTCCTGGTCACATGACATCATCCTTACATAGCAGCAGGGTTTATGTGTTGAACAACTGACGCATCTGTCCTGTCAGATGCTCTTTAATGGTGCTCTGTACATGGCTAAAATGTGGCCAAATTTACCTTCAACAAGAGGATGTACATATATATCTAATGATCATCAGTTTTAATTACATCTTGAACCATTCTCTTCATAACATTCAATATACAGAATCAATTCCTGTATGGAAATCAGTTCCAATCAGTGATACTTCTCAGAACTTAAACTCTCATTAATAAACATTTAACGAGGACCATACACAGTAACAAGCAGGCAGATAATGCACATTACAAATATTTATTGCCAAGTCCAATTTACATTTGGCTTTCCTTTTTCATGGTTTTCTCATCCTCTGGAGCTGTGGCAGGTCCTATGGTACTGTAGTCATCAATGGCCGTTACATTCACCGATACATCATACAGAGGGTTACTGAGAGAAGGAGTACAAATATCTTATTAATGCACACCTCTTGCATCATCTTACACAACATACAAGCAGTTAATCATCAATCATGACCATATCAAGAGATGCTCTTATTGGATGATTCATGAAGTGCATGACACATGCAAAATGACTTTCAGCACATGGTGAGAATCACTTCCCAGCATAAAGGATGACATCAGTGCATAAAAATAGAATAATAAATAATTCAAATCTGGTTCATTAACAGTTCACCCACTGAGATGACATAACCTACTTACGCGACTTTAATCTGCTTCTTTGCTTTCCACCTAAGAGCCACACCACAAACAATGCCTGTGATCACAACCACCACCGCTATAGCACAGCCCACACCCACAAACAGGTAAGGATGGTTGGATACCAGGTTGCCGCTTGACACTGCTTGACAGAGGGGGTCATCCAGAGACTGGATTTGTACTACACATGTGCTGTCCACAGTGAGTGTCACTCCTGGGGCACTGATTGTGGCTTCAGTTGCCACCCATTGCTCCAGGTATGACAGCAATGCTTTGTCAATCAGTCCCCTCAAAGTGGCACTGGTTTTGTCACTGCAAGTCAGGTTTAGGCTTTGTATGGTGAAGCTGCACTTGCAGAAGGCTTCCATTTCGTCTTTGATGGACTTGTATACTACCTCTTGTGCTGGGAGTGTCTGGGTAAAAGGTTATGACAATTTTAATTCTTTAAAGTGACCTAACAATGTTGCTATGGTTACCTTCCATGCGTCACAGTCAACATCACCAGATGCTTTGACTTGGATGTACGCAATCGTAGCAGGGTTTACTGTGACAGCTGTAAATGTCCATACAAGTCACATTGCATCAATGCTAATACAACAACTGCATGTGTAGCAACTGCTTGTTTCAATGTGGAAATTAAGACAGAGCGTTCTAACACACCCATGACCATGACTCCTCCTTACCAGTGCAGTTGTAGCCTGTCTGGATGTATCCAGATAGACAGCTGCAAGCAAATGATCCAACACCATTGATGCAAATCTGATCACAAGGGCCACGCCCTCCATTTGATCCACACTCATTTGCATCTGCAAACAGCTGTCAACTGAACATGTAGCCATAGTAACACACATACCTGCACATGTTCTGTTGTCAAGTAACAGCTGATAACCAATGTTGCATCCACACCTGAAGCTACCAGGTGTGTTAGTACAAAGCTGAGTGCATCCATCAGCCTCAAATATACACTCATCAATATCTGTAGATAATGAAACCGGGTCATTTAAAAATGATGCACCATTTAAAATTATCTAGTATACTGAGCTACAATACTTTATTACTGTACTAGTCAATGCAAACAAATTAATTGAAATCGTGATCAATATTCAAGATGAACAAAACATTTGGCTATATAAATCATTGCAGTGATTACTTTGGTTCGCGTACTCAAATCACCATCTTTATAGAAATTGTTCAAACATGCCTTAATATTCGATTTATTGTCTAACTTTAAAAAATGTGTTGCGGAGTTGACATCAGAAGTGGCAATAAAAAGAGAGGACTCTGTGGATCAGGGCCATGCAGGAGGATCAGTACCCCATGTGGATCAGGGCCATGCAGGAGGATCAGTACCCCATGTGGATCAGGGCCATGCAGGGGGATCACTACCCCATGTGGATCAGGGCCATGCAGGAGGATCAGTCCCCCATGTGGATCAGGGCCATGCAGGAGGATCACTACCCCATGTGGATCAGGGCCATGCAGGAGGATCAGTCCCCCATGTGGATCAGGGCCATGCAGGAGGATCAGTACCCCATGTGGATCCGGGCCATGCAGGAGGATCAGTACCCCATGTGGATCAGGGCCATGCAGGGGATCAGTACCCCATGTGGATCAGGGCCATGCAGGAGGATCAGTCCCCCCATGTGGATCAGGGCCATGCAGGAGGATCAGTCCCCCATGTGGATCAGGGCCATGCAGGAGGATCACTACCCCATGTGGATCAGGGCCATGCAGGAGGATCAGTCCCCCATGTGGATCAGGGCCATGCAGGAGGATCAGTACCCCATGTGGATCCGGGCCATGCAGGAGGATCAGTACCCCATGTGGATCAGGGCCATGCAGGAGGATCAGTCCCCCATGTGGATCAGGGCCATGCAGGAGGATCAGTACCCCATGTGGATCCGGGCCATGCAGGAGGATCAGTACCCCATGTGGATCAGGGCCATGCAGGAGGATCAGTCCCCCATGTGGATCAGAGCCATGCAGGAGGATCAGTCCCCCATGTGGATCAGAGCCATGCAGGAGGATCAGTACCCCATGTGGATCCGGGCCATGCAGGAGGATCAGTACCCCATGTGGATCCGGGCCATGCAGGAGGATCAGTCCCCCATGTGGATCAGAGCCATGCAGGAGGATCAGTACCCCATGTGGATCAGGGCCATGCAGGAGGATCAGTCCCCCATGTGGATCAGGGCCATGCAGGAGGATCACTACCCCATGTGGATCAGGGCCATGCAGGAGGATCAGTACCCCATGTGGATCAGGGCCATGCAGGAGGATCAGTACCCTATATGGATCAGGGCCATGCAGGGGGTCATCCATGGCAGCTGCTCAGGCTACTGAGACAAGGAGGCACCGAGCCAGTGTTCCTAAATGCTCAGAACTAGGGCGGGTATTTGTCCTTTTGGTGATTGAAACATATGGGGCTTGGTAAATAAATTGTAGATCATCACGCATGCACAGTATATGCGATACATCCATGTATATCTTAATTTTATTGTTGCATAAAATGTCACTGAAAATGGTATTATGTGTGAGATAGCTTTAAAAACATAACCATTACTATTTGACAACAAAAATGATTTGACTATGCAGTGGTGCAGTGGTGACTATGCAGTGGTGGCTATGCAGTGGTGACTATGTAGTGGTGACTATGCAGTGGTGACTATGCAGTGGTGCAGTGGTGACTATGCAGTGGTGGCTATGCAGTGGTGACTATGTAGTGGTGACTATGCAGTGGTGACTATGCAGTGGTGACTATGCAGTGGTGACTATGCAGTGGTGGCTATGCAGTGGTGACTATGCAGTGGTGACTATGCAGTGGTGGCTGGGCAGTGGTGGCTATGCAGTGGTGGCTATGCAGTGGTGGCTGGGCAGTGGTGGCTATGCAGTGGTGGCTATGTGTAGTGGTGGCTATGCAGTGGTGCAGTGGTGGCTATGCAGTGGTGACTATGCAGTGGTGGCTATGCAGTGGTGACTACGCAGTGGTGGCTATGCAGTGGTGACTACGCAGTGGTGGCTATGCAGTGTTGGCTATGCAGTGGTGGCTATGCAGTGGTGGCTATGCAGTGGTGCAGTGGTGACTATGCAGTGGTGGCTATGCAGTGGTGGCTATGCAGTGGTGACTATGCAGTGGTGGCTATGCAGTGGTGCAGTGGTGACTATGCAGTGGTGACTATGCAGTAGTGACTATGCAGTGGTGACTATGCAGTGGTGGCTATGCAGTGGTGTACAGCCAGCTAGCTACATTATGTATGGCGAATCTCATTTTGATATATTTTGGAAAAGTTTTCTTTTCCCAACCATCTCCATTTTGATGCCTATAATTATTTATAAAAATGTTCTCACCACTGCAGGCATATCCAGACACTATGTATCCGAGCTGACAGCTGCAGTAGAATGACTCAACAGTGTTGGTGCAGATCTGTTCACATGGACCTCTTCCTCCATTGGCTAGACATTCATTGACATCTGTATTTGAAAGCAATTGGAATTAAAATTTAGTCATTTCACTGATGACACTGTATGACTATTTAACATCTCACAAGAATTTATTCATTGCTCTTGTGGCATACAGACTGCCATCTAGCCATTCGCGTATATAGAGATCACGTCTATTCATTTGATGCATTCACACATACTGTACAGTGATACCATGGGATTAAGGGTTTCAACAGGCCATATCTTAGTGTACCCTTACCGACACACTGAGGCCATCTCTTAATGTACCCTTCCTTATTGACACATGGAGGCCATCTTTAAATGTACCCTTACCGACACACTGAGGCCATCTCTTAATGTACCCTTCCTTACCGACACACGGAGGCCATCTTTTAATGTACCCTTACCGAGATACTGAGGCCATCTCTTAATGTACCTTCCTTTCCGACACACGGAGGCCATCTCTTAATGTACCCTTACCGACACACTGAGGCCATCTCTTAATGTACTCTTCCTTACCGACACACTGAGGCCATCTCTTAATATACCCTTACCGACACACTGGTATCCAACTGATTCATATCCTGACTGGCAAATACAGGAGAATGACCCAATGTTGTTCGTGCATATCTGTGCACATGGACCTTTGCCTCCATTTGATGCACACTCATTTACATCTGAGAATGATTACGTGGTGAATAAGACACTTGCGCTGCTTCTACAACCACTGGTATCCAGAGCTGCTGGCATAGACTCACCTATACAGGTAGTGTTATCAGAGGACAGACGATAGCCTGGGTTGCACAAACACTCATAGCTGCCAATGGTGTTGTTACACAGCTGGGAGCAGCCACTTGTGCCCTGAGCACATTCATTAACGTCTGGACAAATAGTTAGAATGAATTAAAATATAATTGATAGGGATTTGGACTGTTGCTGGGTCAATGTATGGATGGAAATGCATGCAAATGGAACCCAACAAACAAGTTACGTCTGTAGTTGAGACAAACAACTGAATTACCAATGCAGGTATATCCAGACATAGTGTATCCTGGCTGACAGCTGCAGGAGAATGATCCAATGGAATTGGTACATATCTGTTCACACGAGCCTCTTCCTCCATTTGACAGACATTCATTGATGTCTGAAGTAAGATGATTAGCAAAAGACAAATATTTGACAGTGACTATCAAAAATCGAAAGGTGCAATTTGTTGGACCCCATCCTTTCTCTCCATGCTGTGCTCCTGTACTGTCTGGCTGGTCTGGTAAAATAATATGTGCTGTGCTCCTGTACTGTCTGGCTGGTCTGGTAAAATATTATGTGCTGGCTCTAACATACAGACACAAGAGTTGCCATCCAAGTCATCCCAATGCCACAGCCAACACTGCTACTGATGTCATCGATTAGGGTACAGGTAATGCAGGCATCATTGATAGTTATTTTTCTGACAAAGGAGAATAAAGTGTTCCCCCATCCTGTAGGGTATGCTACCTCACCATCCTGTAGGGTATGCTACCTCACCATCCTGTAGGGTATGCTACCTCACCATCCTGTAGGGTATGCTACCTCACCATCCTGTAGGGTATGCTACCTCACCATCCTGTAGGGTATGCTACCTCACCATCCTGTAGGGTATGCTACCTTACCATCCTGTAGGGTATGCTACCTTACCATCCTGTAGGGTAACTACCATATTTGTCCTCACCATTGCAGGCATATCCAGCAGCAGTGTATCCAGGCTGACAGCTGCACTGATATGACCCAATGGTGTTGGTACATATCTGTGCACATGGACCTCTTCCTCCATTGCTTAGGCACTCATTGATGTCTGCAAAGATAAAGGCCTTTTCTTCAAGAGCAAGCAAATTGCAGTAAAAATAATATTGTGCAGGCACATGCACTAATGCATTGCAATTTCAATTTATCTCCTTTGTCTTGTGCATTGTTCCAAAGCTATCATGAGACCACCATAATAAAGTCATAACATTGTACATTTGAATATCACCAGGGTCTTACCAATGCAATTGAATCCTGATTGGGTGTAACCAGGCTGACAGCTGCAAAAGAATGACCCAACTGTATTTGTGCAGGTTTGGTTGCAAGGCCCATATCCTCCATTTGCAGCACACTCGTCCTTGTCTATATTAAAAGATTATGGGTTAATTACTCTATTATTAAAATGCATCCAGCCATTGACTTCAAATGTCAATAATTAATTGAGTCTGAAATGTAGTGGCTCTCAATTCAGTCCAGTATTATAGCATGCGTTTAAAATGCTTGCAGCAATTATGTATACACATTGTCTGAATGGTCTGCCAGCACTTACCAATGCAAGTGTTCCCAGACTGAGAGAAGCCTAAGAAGCAGCTGCAATAGTACGATCCCAGCGTGCTGATGCATATCTGGTCACAGCTCCCTGCGTTTGCACCACATGAGTCGATTGCTGCACCAAACATAATGTAACCCATAACAACACTGCGCTACATGCACTAATCACACACACACACAAATAGACACACATGCACACACACACACACACACACACACATGTGCAGGTCTTGTTGTTAGCATCCAGCTGGTAGCCAGCATAGCAACCACAAGAGAAGCTTCCAATGGTATTGGTACATATCTGAGAACATCCACTGATCCCCAGGGCACACTCATCAATTTCTGCATGAAAGAAAACATACAAAAGTAAAGCCCTTCACGTACAGTAAAGTGCCCAACTGACATCCTGTGTTTATGGTGCAACAGATTTCTTCATGATGTCGTAAAATATGTGCTGTAGTGAGCTATTTAGTAACTAACTGGTCAGCTAGTACACTACACCTAGGAGTAGCTGGTTTTAAAAAGTACTCCATTTAAATTGTGTGTGTATTGTGTGTGTGTGTGTGTGTGTGTGTGTGTGTGTGTGTGTGTGTGTGTGTGTGTGTGTGTGTGTGTGTGTGTGTGTGTGTGTGTGTGTGTGTGTGTGTGTGTGTGTGTGTGTGTGTGTGTGTGTGTGTGTGTGTGTGTGTGTGTGTGTGTGTGTGTGTGTGTGTGTGTGTGTGTGTGCAAAACTATATACATTACCACGGCAGGTATATCCATATTGAGAGTATCCTTGCATACAGCTGCAGGAGAATGATCCAATGGTGTTGGTACATATCTGTTCACAGGGGCCTGATCCCTCATTTGGAAGGCATTCATTAATATCTGATTGTAAAGACAAGCAACAGGTTATGAAATGTTGATAGCAAGTAACTACCCTTTGATCATTTGTCTTTCAAAGCTTTGAAACATAAAATCACTGAAATAAAAACAAACTTGCATACCATTGCAACTATATCCAGAAACCGTGTATCCAGGTTGACAGCTGCAAGAAAATGACCCAACAGTGTTGGTGCATATCTGTTCACATGGACCTCTTCCTCCATTGGGCAGACACTCGTTAATGTCTAGAATTAATCACAATATGTAAAGAAACTGTTAATGAACACAACAAAGTTATGGAAATATTGAGATATGCCCAATGTCCAATGTCTTATTTTATTTTATTTGCACAGTTCATACTGTACCATTGCAGGCATAGCCAGCTTGAGTGTATCCAGACTGGCAGCTGCAGTAGAATGATCCAATGGTGTTGGTACAGTTTTGTGCACATGGACCCAATCCTCCATTTGGTAGGCACTCATTGATGTCTACAATGGTGAAAGTGAAGTTGCATCAATTAACGCCTCTCTTTGATGTGACAGAGAAACAAGATGCTGCACCCATGTTTTGGATGTGGGAGTAAGGGTTGCGTGCAATAGTATTGTACTATTTTTGCATACTAAAATGATACAACACACACAATTAGAGGTCTTGCATTTCTCTTATGGACAAGCCAGCACTTCATTTTATCGATTGAAACTTACCATCACATGTGTATCCTGAAGAAGATAGTGTGTACCCATTGGCACAGCTACAAATGAATGATCCAATTGTATTGATGCAGAACTGATCACAGGATCCTAATCCATTTGATCCAGACCTCTGGCATTCATTTATATCTGTGTGTGAAAGACTTTTATAGTCTGTGAGAGTTTTATTCAAAGTCAAAGCCACATAATTTACATGCTTGATTACATGCCATATTGAAGAGAACGACATTACAGTACATTAGGACATGATCAGGATTATGATGCTGTCCATGCTATGTGCATTGCATGTGTGATCTGATCACATTTCTAAAGTACATAGCTGACAGCCTCAACAGTAGTTCAGAGGACTTCTGTGCCTCACCTGCACAGGTTACATTGTCTGCAGTGAGCTCATATCCAGTAATGCAGTCACATTTGAAACCTCCAATGGTGTTTACACATAACTGAGAACATCCACTAACCGCAACAATGCACTCATTGATATCTGGGAGCAGAAAGAGATTTGATTTCATTAGTTAGTACATGGTACAACATACCATTGCAGCCATATCCAGATTGAGTATATCCGGGTAGACAGCTGCACTGGAATGATCCAATGGTGTTGGTACAAATTTGTGCACATGGACCCAATCCTCCATTAGATAGGCACTCATTGATGTCTGCAGTAAAACAGCAAAACACTATGGAACTTCAAAAGGACATATACAATTTTACCATAGCATGCATAATCAGATGAGGCATAGCCAGGCTGGCAACTGCAGTTGAATGATCCAATGGTGTTGGTACATATTTGCTGGCATGGACCCAATCCACCATTAGGCAGGCATTCATTGATGTCTGTAAAAAAATATGTAACATTCATAACTTCTTACAATACAGTGTATAATTTTTAATAACTGTAATTAATTTAGAATCAAATATGTAGCCTATTTCGTATAAATATCCATTGAAAAGCAACTGTATTGCCACTTGTGTGAGCCAGAAGGTAATCTTTATTACCACTTGTGTTGAGCCAGAAGGTAATCAGCATTTATTACCACTTGTGTGACTTGTGTTGAGCCAGAAGCTAATCAGCATGTATTACTTACTTAAATTCAGTTACTAATATGTCAATGCGCATGTCATTATGTTCAGAGCAAGTCCAGATCACATGTCTTGCATCTGTTTTGTGAGCCAATTTCTTTTTCAAAAATCCTCACCATTGCAGGCATATCCAGACACAGCATATCCAGGTAGACAGCTGCACTGGAAGGATCCAATGGTGTTGGTACAGTTTTGTGCACATGGACCCAATCCTCCATTTGGTAGGCACTCATTGATGTCTGAAAATGAGCATAAATAGCCAGTTATCCAAACAGGCTTACATATTGTTATTAAGGTACCAGAGGTCTATTCAAAGATGATAGGGACAATCACTTGCACCAAATGTTTTATATGCACTTATATATTGCCTACTTTTAAAAGGATTAAGACATCAATATGACACCTGAAGGCAGATAGTTAGTCACGTGACCACATCCATTGACAAAGGGTTCACAAAGATATTAGGAAGGTAGCATTTCATCACCAAAACTACAATGAACTCTGGTATTCAGAGAATGAAGCAATCACTTGACAGGGCTAATCAATGATACATGCGCTCTTTTCAGTGCAGCATACGGGATCGTTTCCTCGAAAAGGAACCTATCGCATACATTATAAAATTTCCAGTACGGGCGCAGTAGAAATGTAACGCTTGCGTTCCAGAAATGTATGGCTAATTAGCCTTACAACTCCATGACAGATGCTCCGATTCTGAGTGCAATGTGGAGAGGACATTTCAGACTTTTAGTATTGAAATCTTGAAAAAACATGCGTTAAGTCCCTTTTCGCTGAAACGATCCCCAATGTACATTCCTATGCTGATATGAAACCAATTGGATAGCGAGATTACACTAGCATACATGCACTTTGCATGATGCACAGAATTATAACATCTCACCATTGCAGGCATATCCAGACACAGAATATCCGGGCAGACAGTTGCACTGGAATGATCCAATGGTATTCGTACAGTTTTGTGCACATGGACCCAATCCTCCATTTGGTAGGCACTCATTCACATCTGGGACAGTAAAGCAGTAATGGTTGGTGCTCAAATTAAAGTTGATATTGGCCTATATTAAAACGAGTTCTTGAAACACAACTATTGCACTTGACAAACATCTGCACATTGATACTAGGAAGTGTACTCCAGATGTAGCTGGATTTTCTAACAACTATTTCATTACTTGATTCAGCTGTATTCTACACTATAACAGTATTTTCTAGCACATAACAGAGTTAGAGCCACAGCATGTCACATCTTCTTGCTTCTCAATGTGTGTGTACCACACTGCACATCGTTAAAAACACACACACACATGCACACACACACACATACACACACACACACACATGCACACACACACACACACACACACACACACACACACACACACACACACACACAAAGATGATCTCACCATTGCAGGCATATCCAGACAGAGTATATCCAGCATTACAGCTGCACTGAAATGATCCAATGGTGTTGTTGCATATTTGTGCACATGGGCCTTTCCCTCCATTGGGAAGACATTCATTGATGTCTGCAACACAACATATAACATTTGACACAATCATGTGATTACCTACAGCACATGTGAGTACAATCATGTGATTACCTACAGCACATGTGAGTACAATCACACTCGTGTTGTGTAAGACATTCAAATAATAATTTTACAGTGTCCCACAATTACAGGAAATTGTATATTAGTTTTACTTAATTGGTCAATTTAGCCAAGTTCTACTGTATAGAAAGAAGATATGATAAATATAGATTTTTGTTAACTTTATTGATTGACTTGAGTCACAAATTGAATTTCATTTGCCCGCCCTTAAATGTTCTCATTATTTCAACCGACTCTGTTTTGTTACTTCTCACCATTGCAGGCATATCCAGATGCAGTGTATCCAGGCCGACAGCTGCAGGAGAATGATCCAATGGTGTTGGTACATATCTGTTGGCAAGGACCCAATCCACCATTGGGCAAGCATTCATTGATATCTGCAATGATAAGATATATGTGCTTATACATGAGTCCAGGCCATGGGATGATATTTTAAGTATAATCTGTGTATTTAAGAACAGAGGTGTTTGTATCAGTAGCTTTTTTGTATAGAACGCAATACAATTGTGGTATTGCTGCATGCATATAGGATCAAAACCATGTTGGTAGCCTTTCACTTAAACATTAGTAACTCTAATTTGACATACTTTCCAGCAGTGTATTTAGTTAGCATTACATGTATGATCAATCTTTAGAGTCAGAAACAATATGGCCTGCGTCCAATCATCGGCGACTGCTTACACTCCACATGATTCAAAGGAATATTCAACATCAACATAATTCGTTTTCTCACCATTGCAGGTATATCCAGACGCAGTGTATCCAGGCTGACAGCTGCACTGGAAGGATCCAATGGTGTTGGTACATATCTGTGCACATGGACCCAAACCTCCATTGGTGAGGCATTCATTGATGTCTGCAGCAATTGAATCAATAGATGGACAGTGATTATGAACTAACAAATTGATGCTTACAAAAGTGAGATAAATCTAACAGTGAGGCATAGGGATGGTTAAGAGCACGACTTTCATTCCCAATTCTCACTCTGTCTGAGGGCTCTCGCACAAAATTGAGGGGTGCAATAGGAATGGACGATGGAGCAGGGGTGCCCAGTCTCTCTTAATTCCTGTCTTTTATTTATTTATTTTATTATATGAGTATTATATTGTGTGTATTATTGGAATAAGACATTGTGTAGGTGTATGTTGTTGAATAAATAAGTACATTTTAATGAATAAATAAGTACATTTTAGTGATTTTAGCTAAAATGCGTTGCAAAAAGTTGCACAATGTTGTAACTCCACACTAATTGGTACTGCCATCAATTGGCATTGATATTATAACTTTAACATGCAAATACTGTAAGTATAAAGTAAGTTAGTTGCTTGTATTGATATACATGCATGCATGTACATCAAACTTTAATTGCATGCTCGTATTTTTCAGACAACACTTAGTTTACACGATACATAAAGAGTTGATATATCTGTACCGACAGCATGCCATGGAGTCTCACCGTTGCAGGTGTATCCAGAGAGAGAATATCCAGTGTTACAGCTGCAGCTGAATGATCCAACGGTGTTGGTACAAATTTGGCTACAAGGACCCAGTCCTCCATTAGGTAGGCATTCGTTGATGTCTGCAACATAATGTATACTGCTTGATACACAGCTAGTAATGTCTTCTCCTATACGAAATGGCAACGTATGACTAGCATCATAGATGTCGGAGTTTCAATATATCGTTAGTCCAAATTAATAATTAATTCACCCGGACAAATTAACTGAATCGGAGCCAGCTTTGAAATGGAAAAACGCAGTCGCCCCTTGCGGCCTTGCATGCTACCCATCGAATCCTTATAAAGATTACTTATATAATTCCATAAGCACACGGTGATGAGCGATGCATGGAGGGATGCCAATCGTGCCGGACTCAGAGAGTCTAGACGGGATAGCGTGTGATGTGGGTGTGGCACATTGCATGCGTGTATTTGAATAGATAATTGATTACGTGTTGATAGGTTAATGGTCCTAGGCAGCTCATTAACCCCTATGTTTACACTGTATCCAAAACAATGGGGTGATCCAATCAGAAGATGTCCCTATGCACCAAATGTGAATATTGTCTTATTGCATATAGGGCATATATATGCATACTTGCTCGTTAGAATCAATGCCTATTTGAATAGGTCTGCGATGCACAACATGAAGATAAGTGTTGCTAGGGGCGTGATTGACAACGCACCGTTTGCATGCTCACGTGCAATACAATGCAATACACGTAGAATGTGACAAATAACAAATAACTAACGTTTTGGTTGCAGCACTGCATCCACCGTACTGACTCGCACTGGTTTTGACGATAACTACTGATTGCAATCCTCAAATGTATAAGTGTGAAAAATTAATACTAGAAAATCAATCCTCGTCAACTAATGCGTACCGGGTATGCGTGCATGCATTTCATATGTTGGCCATTATTTTAATTACGATTAATGATTTGTAGTAGCGTTACCTTGCACCCAGCTTACAAATCATAATGCTATTGGTAGCAATGGTATCAGGAGTATTCTCGCATCACTGTAGAATGTCCCGAAGGTTATCCCGGGGGTCATTGTTCTGGGCGTCATCCCGGCGGGTAAGTTTGCACTCCCGGTTGTACGGAAATTCTTATTAATGCCATTTTGTTACAGCGCACCAGTTGAAATCCAACAGCATGCCACGTATGTTTATCATGCTCTGGGCTGAAATAGGTAAGGTCTAGTTCCTTCTACAAACTAACCAGTTTGCCAAAATGAAGCTCCCGGAGTCACGCCTAGCGTATACCTGGCATCCCTCAGAGGACCTCACTTTGGAAACTTGGTACCTATTTCCACCCATACAGAGCTAGAAATGCATGACAACGTAACCATAGAGCGCCCCCCCCCCCCCCCCCCCCCCCCCCCCCCCCCCGTTTTGCTGGCTGTAAGGTCCCGCTCGGAGGTCGGTCCATAAAGATGCACCGTGCTACATGCTACGTGCTACATGCTACGTGCTACATGCATGCAGCATTATCTAGTATTGTAGATGCGCACACGTGGTATTATGAGCAGGCAAATTTGGCAATAAGGCCGTCCGCCCTTAAACTTTGTTGTTTAACTAACAAGATTGTTTTTTAAAAACCTCTTTAGTTGGCGATTCATGCACATTGTCCAGTTATTGGTACTTCAGAACAGCATAGGCATTTGTTATTTTTGAGGTATATAAATAATCATGCGAAGGCGAATGTGGTACTGAAGTGAGTCTATATAGTACTGTCGTTTTGAGCTGCAGTTCGTATCATCATGCATATATGCCCTTACAATGCTGTGCGAATGATTTATGAGTCCCACTGTATGTCTTTTGAGCACACCTCCTCCCCCCCACCCCCACCCCCCTCAGGAAAACTTGAAGTCAGGATAGTCGTGTATGTACGTGCTGTTGGATTTCATTTGAATGATCCGACGGTGTTGATACAGTTTTGTGCGCATTGACCTTTCCCTCCATTTGTAGAGCCTCATTGTTATCTGAAAGCATATACTAGGCAACCATTTGCTGCGTGCTATAGTGCTAGCAAGTAAGCCCATTTTGAAAACATACCGAGTAATAAAAATTTCGCCCGCGCAAACGCTTTAGATAAGATTGCTTATAGAGTACACCATAACGTCTATCAGTTGGTCAGTATGCAATGGTCTCTTATTGCCCAATACACTGATTCACTAATACATGTACGTCATTGCAAGTACACAGCGTATGGGATTGGCAACCAAACCGCAAGCATAGTTCGCCAGCTGTCTATACCAAACTATTTGAAACCATTCACTTTTATATTTGCCTTTTACATTTCACAACCTTTCCCATCCAGCTATTTGCCCATTAAGGTGTTATACGTCCACCTACCAGAGGATGTCCCCTAGGCATGGGGGAGCCCCATGCCTGCACCACGTGAGCATGCAGCGTATAGGTGACCAGGCTGATGATAACCTCTCTTGTGTACGTCATCCCATGATTGTCACGCACATTATAACGCGTCACACCCCCTTACAAATCAGCGGACACGACCGCGTAGTCACAACGATGCACATCTATACAGTTTATGACTTGCGGTGGCTACATTACCTGCTAGAACGCGTACAACTTTGTACGTGTGCGTACATGTGCTTCGCAACGCAGGTATTTTGCTTCCATCTGCATGCGCATGGAAAGCACACACAAACAAGAAAGTCGTAACGACGCATAAACGCCCATCAGTATAATATTTAGCCATGCCAAAATCATGCCCCTAGCTGTCGCTCACCAGTACACGTCTGTGTTCCGGAAACCTGCGAGTATCCGGTGCAACAAGTGAACTGCGACACGTACCCTACCACAGTGTTGTACATGGTGGTCGATGAGTACCCGGTACTGTATACGACATGAGAAGTAACGCGGGCCTTGGCGGTTTGCCGTAACTTACGCTGCACAGTAGCTCCACCCCCATCCGAAATTGCTGCAGTCGTAGTAGTATGTGTACGAGGTCTGCGCGTAGTACGTGCCTTGTACTGATTGTGAAGCCACCACGTAGCACACGCTATACAATTAACACCAGATGGAGTCACAACACAAACGAGAGCACTGTATACGCTTAACGATAGTTGCCTTATGTGTCGCGTGCTTACCCAGTTTGAGCGACGCTCTGATGGATTATAGTGATGCAGAGGACCAGAGCTACAAGAACAGAGCTTGCCATTTTGACTTGTTAGAATCAAATGAATTTTTAAATCATACACCTTACATGGCGACTACATGTAATGGCGCACTGTGCAATGCAATCAAATGTATAGTTGCAGCGGATGGCGATTGCACAAATATAATATATATAGAAGTGATGCGGCAAGGTGATGATGAATATTATTATCGTAAACATTACATAATAATGTCCTATTTATTGTATTCAAATGCTAGATGCTCTACTGATACTGGACGTGCAAAGCAATTATATCAATTTTGATACATTTTCAAAGTGTTCTTGCCATATACCGATTGAAATTTAAATATAATTACGATTAGTGGTATTTAAACATGTCGACGGCGTAGTCCAATTGGACAAGCTTCTTATTTGACGTATTATATTTGACTGTTTTGTTCTCACACCAGAAAATATGTCAAGGCATACACTAGGCATATATGAAGTGCAATAATCTTCTTTATGGAAAGATACGTTTCGTTTAAGATTATGGTATCTTCTTAATTGATAACCGCGTGGAGAACACTAACCACATTATGATGAGATCCTCATTCAACAACATAAATACCGTAAATGTAGATAGCTAATTTAAAACTTAATGTCCAGTTCGAAGTAGCCGTGAGTGTAGAAACCATTCAGAAATATTGGGATAGAAGACCCTTTGACCATTCTTCATCACTGGCTAACCGTGCTCGGCTCCTCTCTGTGTCCTCTCCCCATGCCTCACTCCTCTCTGTGTACTCTCCCCATGCCTCGGCTCCTCTCTGTGTCCTCTCACCATGCCTCAGCTCCTCTCTGTGTCCTCTCCCCATGCCTCGGCTCCTCTCTGTGTCCTCTCACCATGCCTCAGCTCCTCTCTGTGTCCTCTCCCCATGCCTCAGCTCCTCTCTGTGTCCTCTCCCCATGCCTCAGCTCCTCTCTGTGTCCTCTCCCCATGCCTCAGCTCCTCTCTGTGTCCTCTCCCCATGCCTCAGCTCCTCTCTGTGTCCTCTTCCCATGCCTCAGCTCCTCTCTGTGTCCTTTCCCCATGCCTCGGCTCCTCTCTGTGTCCTCTCCCCATGCCTCGACTCCTCTCTGTGTCCTCTCCCCATGCCTCGGCTCCTCTCTGTGTCCTCTCCCCATGCCTCAGCTCCTCTCTGTGTCCTCTCCCCATGCCTCAGCTCCTCTCTGTGTCCTCTCCCCATGCCTCAGCTCCTCTCTGTGTCCTCTCCCCATGCCTCAGCTCCTCTTTGTGTCCTCTCCCCATGCCTCAGCTCCTCTCTGTGTCCTCTCCCCATGCCTCAGCTCCTCTCTGTGTCCTCTCCCCATGCCTCAGCTCCTCTCTGTGTCCTCTCCCCATGCCTCGACTCCCCTCTGTGTCCTCTCCCCATGCCTCAGCTCCTCTCTGTGTCCTCTCTCCATGCCTCGGCTTGGCTTTCGGTCATGCCAGCACCCCAGCAGAACTTACACCTTGAGTCTCCTGAATTCAGGTGGTGCTAAAATGGTGGCTCAGAATGGACACCTCCCCAAACTCCAGCTGTTCATTCTGCCCTTTGCACGCCCTAGACCTCCTGGGTCACCATGCTCTTACTTGTAAAAGTGGAAGCGACTCAAATCATCAGGCACAATTCTTTGCGGGACACCTTCTGGGAATCGTGTAAGCTGGCCTGTATTGCAGGTGGGTAGTCATACTCGCCCCACAGATATCTAGGTCCATAATTGGGAGTTTGGCAAGCCGGCAGAAAGGATTTCACCATAACATCAATGCTAAATAATTCTACTTTGAACGAAGCTAATGTGATAGATGGGTCCGCTGCGTTGGCTGCCAAACTTCGCAAACATGCCACCAATTGATGAAAAATGCAACTGCTTGGGCTGGGTTTGTATCCCCTTAACAGTGGAGACATATGGTTGCTGGGGAGAAGAAGCGGGCAGATGTCTCGACAGACTAGCCACACGGATCGCCACTCGAACGAGTGTCCCAAGTCTTCTGCAGTGTCAGGGCTATATGGAAGGTTAAGCATTGCCCTGGTCCAATGCTATAGGGCTTTACTGGCTAGGTCACCTTCAATTTTATAATGTTTATAGGTATTGCTATTTTTCAATAAATTTGTTGATAAATCAATTGGACTGGCACATATGCAGCACCATAGTGTGGACTAGCATGGACCAGCACCATAGTGTGGACCAGCACCTATGCAGCGCCATAGGTCTCCACACAAGGAAATCTCAAACATGAAGATGACCAGACTTCCATGCAGCGATGGAACACCAGTCAGGTACTTACTATCTGACCTGCATAGACCAGTGTGCATGGGCTCAAAGGTTGATGAGACTAGTGGCTTTTGTCCGATAGCATTGATCGCAGCCTGCCATGAAAGACGTCTTTGGCCTTTGTTACGCATGACAATGGTGACAGGTGTGGGGTTGACAGAGGTGAGTACTAGTTGCTTTCTTGAAGAGGATTGATATACATTCATATCATTATTTATGTCCCTCCCACCATTATGTCCCTCCCACCATTATGTCCCTCCCACCATTATGTCCCTCCCACCATTATGTCCCTCCCACCATTATGTCCCTCCCACCATTATGTCCCTCCCACCATTATGTCCCTCCCACCATTATGTCCCTCCCACCATTATGTCCCTCCCACCATTATGTCCCTCCCACCATTATGTCCCTCCCACCATTATGTCCCTCCACCATTATGTCCCTCCACCATTATGTCCCTTCCCACCATTATGTCCCTCCCACCATTATGTCCCTCCCACCATATGTCCCTCCCACCATTATGTCCCTCCCACCATTATGTCCCTCCACCATTATGTCCCTCCTACCATTATGTCCCTCCCACCATTATGTCCCTCCCACCATTATGTCCCTCCCACCATTATGTCCCTCCCACCATTATGTCCCTCCCACCATTATGTCCCTCCCACCATTATGTCCCTCCCACCATTATGTCCCTCCCACCATTATGTCCCTCCCACCATTATGTCCCTCCCACCATTATGTCCCTCCCACCATTATGTCCCTCCCACCATTATGTCCCTCCCACCATTATGTCCCTCCCACCATTATGTCCCTCCCACCATTATGTCCCTCCCACCATTATGTCCCTCCCACCATTATGTCCCTCCCACCATTATGTCCCCTCCCCACCATTATGGTCCCCCCACCCATTATGTCCCTCCCACCATTATGTCCCTCCCACCATTATGTCCCTCCCACATTATGTCCCTCCCACCATTATGTCCCTCCCACCATTATGTCCCTCCCACCATTATGTCCCTCCCACCATTATGTCCCTCCCACCATTATGTCCCTCCCACCATTATGTCCCTCCCACCATTATGTCCCTCCCACCATTATGTCCCCTCCCACCATTATGTCCCTCCCACCATTATGTCCCTCCCACCATTATGTCCTCCCCCTATGTCCCTCCCACCATTATGTCCCTCCCACATTAGTCCTCACCATTATGCCCCCCCCCCCCCCCCCCCACCATTATTAATTGAACTATTGAGTTATCTTCACTCGTCAGTGTATGAAAACTAGCAAATCATAATCCTCGTACACATTTAATAATAGTATGTGTGTTAGTGCTCTGTTACTAATGTAATGATTGGTAGACTGCATAATTTTCCATCCTTTTATTAATCTACTGGCTTACAGCTGTGCACATACATGTGCTCAGCACACCTACCTGTGGAGCATGTGAATTGTTTCACTTCATTTTATGGCTACTGTATGCATGCAGATGAATGTATTGCCAACGATGTTGCAACATGTACTCAGCTTACTGTACAAAACTATAACTACAATGCTAGCACACATCACTAACATGTTTAGCAAACAGGTCGAGTTAGAATGGGGTTTCTTTTTGTGCCAAGTCAGTTGTTATGATGTCAGGAACAGTACCTGGTTCAACAGTGTAATTATTGTCCAGAATAATTCCTGATGCATCATACAGAGGGTTACTGTGAGAAGGAGCAGATTGTATTTTATTTATGCACACCTCTTTTGCATATGTTATGCAGCAAATAAGATGCTATAACACTGATAAACCATTTTGAAGAGTTGCACTGCATTGTTGCATGTAAAATGCATTTCTCCATGTTTGAGTACATTAATGAAAGTTATCAACACTAGGTATTTCACATCTTCTGATACATTACCAACATACCGACGAGATCAGCGATGTTACTTACTTGATTTTGAACTGTTTCCTTTTCCTCAGCCTGATGACTGCCCCAATCACAATGCTCATTGTCACAATCAACAAGACACCAGCACAGGCCACACCCACAAACAGGTAAGGATGGTTGGATACCAGGCTGCCGCTTGACACTGCTTGACAGAAGGGATCATCCAGAGACTGGATTTGTACTACACATGTGCTGTCCACAGTGAGTGTCACTCCTGGGGCACTGATTGTGGCTTCAGTTGCCACCCATTGCTCCAGGTATGACAGCAATGCTTTGTCAATCAGTCCCCTCAAAGTGGCACTGGTTTTGTCACTGCAAGTCAGGTTTAGGCTTTGTATTGTGAAGTTGCACTTGCAGAAGGCTTCCATTTCATCTTTGATGGACTTGTATACTACCTCTTGTGCTGGGAGTGTCTGGGCAAAGATTATGACAGTATCAAACCATTTAAGCCAAAAGGGACCAAAACAAGGATGGTTACCTTCCATGCTACACAGTCAATGTTGCCATTTGCTTTGACTTGAATGTATGCAATGGTCGTAGGATTTGCTGTGACAGCTGTAAAGGCCCCATACAATGTTACATTGGAAAAGTAAGTATCGATTATAATACAATCCTTCCAATAGAACAAAAAGGCAAAAAAATAAAAAAACTTACAGCATTTAGGTGGGTTATGAATGAAACACAATTGATGCCTTCCACCACAGACCCTGATTCTATGCCTCAGCACTTCAAACCCATGTGTCTGCCAGTCACAATCCAATGCTCGACTACATGCTAAAGTTACTGGACGCATGACAAATACAAAGCAAAAGCTTCCCTTGCTTTGTTTGAAAGTCTATGACAGTCTGCCTTCTTCATCAGGAAGTCATAGACAGGCTAGCTAGAGTGGTGATGAGACTCCATCTCTATTGGTTGCACTCATGGCATTATATGCCCTTCTCTGCAATGTTGACTAACATGATACAATGTTGAGCACCTAATGAGCAACACAATTCCACTGCTAGCCTGCTCAGCTGGTTGAGCAGGCTAGCAGTGGAGTTGTATTGCTCATTTGATGCTCGACATTGTATCATGTGAGCAGACTAGCAGTGGAGTTGTGTTGCTCATTAGATGCTTGACATTGTATTCTCCTCCCATCTTGCACAATGCACTGCACAACTGCCTTCTGCAAAGATGCAGCACCTGCATTAGTTCGAGCAGGTCTCCTCCCTCCACCCACCATGTACAGTGACTTGTGACAATGGTATACTTCACAGAATACACTCCACACTCGATGGCACTTCCTATTGTCACTGCAGCAATGAATTCAGCTTCATTACTCACACTCATGCCCTTTGCACCTACTGTACTGCCTGGAACCAATCAAATTGACCAATCTATTTTGGGGCTTCAATTCCTTTGGGCTTCCACACTGTGCATGACAATGTCAGGGTGTAGCATAATTGGTTGACCCAATGAAGGGCAGCCATTGCTGCATTTGAACCCATCCTGCTGTACTGGTGGGGCTTGGATCCATCCTGTTCTGCTGGTGGGGCTTGGATCCATCCTGCTCTGCTGGTGGGGCTTCGATCCATCCTGCTCTGCTGGTGGGGCTTCGATCCATCCTGCTCTGCTGGTGGGGCTTCGATCCATCCTGCTCTGCTGGTGGGGCTTGGATCCATCCTGGCTCTGCTGGTGGAGCTTGGACCCATCCTGCTCTGCTGGTGGGGCTTGGACCCATCTTGCTCTGCTGGTGGGGCTTGGATCCATCTTGCTCTGCTGGTGGGGCTTGGATCCATCCTGCTCTGCTGGTGGGGCTTGGATCCATCCTGCTCTGCTGGTGGGGCTTGGACCCATCCTGCTCTGCTGGTGGGGCTTGGACCCATCTTGCTCTGCTGGTGGGGCTTGGATCCATCCTGCTCTGCTGGGGTCTTGGTCTCCGGTTGCAAGACACGTGGCTGGAATTGATTGCAGCCTGAGTCGACCCCCAGTTCAGGAAGCCATTACCACAAAGTAAAGCTACAGCAGCTAGTGATTATTTAAGTGGTGTCAATGCTACAGGATACACCTTGCCGATACAGTGCTACAATCACTACTCCATCGTTACTATTAGCAGCATGAAGATTTAGAGATATGATTAGATAGTGGTGGGTGCATGACCTCTTGGCATTAGGACCACTTCACTTTCTTAGCGTAAGAAATGGCGGTGAGTATTCATGAAGCGCTAGGAGTCTGCTGCATATACACATTAGCTTGCAGACACATCTATTTAAAGATGGCACAATACATACACACCCATGACTCGTCCTTACCAGTGCAGTTGTAGCCAGTCTGGGTGTATCCAGATAGACAGCTGCAGGCAAATGATCCCACACCATTGATGCAAATATGATCGCAAGGGCCATGCCCTCCATTTGATCCACACTCATTTACATCTGTGGAAAAAGAGGGATGATGCAAAAACAGCTTTCAATTGATACTGGTTGCCATAGTAATATACATACCAGCACATGACTTGTTGTCAGAAATCAACTGATAACCCATGTTACATCCACACCTGAAGCTACCAGGTGTGTTAGTACAAAGCTGAGTGCATCCATCAGCCCCAAGGTAGCATTCATCAATGTCTGCATGTAAAATATGACATTTATGTCACACTGTGCATGTTTATACGTAATAACCAACATCCTCAGTGATTGTACCGTAGCACTCTAATGTAGCAAAATGGTAGTTAAATCTTGCAATTGTGGTGATGTTCAAATAGAAAGGCATTGCATAAGGTATGTGCCTATTGTGACACCTTTAATGCATCAATTGTTTTTGTTATTTTTGTTTTTTGTATTGTGTGTGCATATGAAGAATATGTGAATGTATGAATACATGAACGTGTACATTATTATATCCATGAAATGTTAAAGAGCAAAATGCACAAAACATACAAAACCTAAAAGAGAGTCACTTTGTACAAGACCAGACCTTACTGTCAAGTAAACCTGGACAGAATGGCTTTGCATTTGGCTCTCACTAAGGCTAGGCTTAGGCGACTGTAGATGGTCATTTGTTATTATCGAAAATTACTGTTGTGTAGCCATTTAACTAAGGTGTGTAGATTACAAGGATCAACACTGCGCATCTGTACATGGTTTGTACAAAAGAAACTAGGGATTTATAACTATAGATTTAGGACATGTTAATGCAACCATGACCATCTTTATCAGATGTGTTTTGAACATGTTTGTGTTGTGATAAGAAGCACTTGATTTAATTAATTACCGATGCAGGCATAACCAGATAGTGTGTATCCAGACTGGCAGCTGCAGTAGAATGATCCAATGGTGTTGGTACAGTTTTGTGCACATGGACCCAATCTTCCATTAGGTAGGCATTCATTGATGTCTGTAAAAAATCAGCAAAACAAATCATTATGGAAATGCATACATTCATTCTACCATTGCAGTCATATCTAGACAACATGTATCCAAGCTGGCAATTGCAGTCAAATGATCCAATAGTGTTTGTACATATCCGTTCACATGGGCCCATTCCTTCATTTGGTAGGCATTCATTGATGTCTGTATATAAAATATTCGTGGATTTAATAATATACAATAACTTCAATACATGTGGTAAACAACCCCTAATAGTTTGAAAATACTAGCCAAATTCCAGATGGCTCTAAATCAAGATGGTGTTGTTACACAGCTGAGAGCAGCCACTTGTGCCCTGAGCACATTCATTAATATCTGGAAAAATAGTTTGCATCAAATAAAATCTAGAGTTCACCAAGATTTGGATCCAAAGTACTAGCTTATCATTTGCAAATTGGCGTGGAAACAGATCTCAAATTATAGTCAGTTACACACTCAAAAGCAGTCTCAATTACCATTGCAGACATATCCAGACATAGTGTATCCAGGCTGACAGCTGCACTGGAATGACCCAATGGTGTTGGTACATATCTGTTCACACGAACCTTTTCCTCCATTTGGCAGACATTCATTGATGTCTGCAATGATACCACACAGTCATTCAATACACTTATAAGTTGTTTTACCACTTCAAACTGCACTTGTTCGTGTTACAGATTTGTGAGTGTTACATACTTGTCAGTCGATATAGAACTGCCCAACCCCTCCCTCCAGTGATGTGCACTTGTGTTATGACGTCAGTACGTTCAGCATTCCAAGTATGCAGATACTTCACTGAGCTTCACATGCTCAGCAGGTCCGTAGCCATAGAGGCTGCTTTTGTGCCCGCCCTCCCCCCCCCCGTCCCCATCCTACACACGTGGTCCGCTTCGAAGCCTAATGAATTTAATTACTATGGTGGTATCTGCAGGTTCATTACACGCAAGAATTTTTAATCGATTAACAAGGCGACAGTGGTAAAGATAAAATTAGCCAGAACTATATCATTGTAGATTTCAGTCCAAATGAACAAGCACATTTGGCGTAGTAGTCCGTCTTTGGACCGCTAATTACTCCTGCAATTTATTGTTTTACATGTGTAAACCTAACATGATATCACACGTGTCATTTACTGACCTGCAGTATACCATCCATGCATACATGCCATCAATTCTGTGCAAAAGATTTAATGAAATTATTGAATCTGCCGGTATGTCTATTTAGCACCCCGCTAAGCCAAAGTCTGGCTACGGGCCTGCTGAGTTATTCTGTGTTGATGACTCCTCAATCAGGGTACTGCTAATGATCATGAAGCCTACATGCATTAATAGCACGAAGGATATTTGCGGCTATTAGGAAGTTGGGTCATTACATTTCAAATCAACACACATTTCTCTATCTATGCTTCATTTTTACTTCTATGCGTATGTCTCATAAAACATATGCATTTGTATTAAGGCTATAGGACAAATACTTCAGCTAATTCAAGGTGAGACACTTTAGACACAAATGGGAATTTGAACAAATCATTCCATGGCTAATGCACATGCAATTGGAATGAAAATGAACTCACATCTCCCTTCGTTCCCCTTTAGGACATACTACCGTATTTGTCCTCACCATTGCAGGCATATCCAGCAGCAGTGTATCCAGGCTGACAGCTGCACTGGAATGACCCAATGGTGTTGGTACATATCTGTGCACATGGACCTCTTTCCCCATTGCTTAGGCACTCATTGATGTCTGCAAAGTAAATACATATGATGAAAGAACTACTTCAAATGAAAGAATGAGATCCTTCTCTTGTACATTAATGTATTGGTCTTTAGCCATACGATTGCTTCCTTTTTTTCAATTTATTGTGTTATTACAAACGTTTAGTGCTTCAAATTATCATGCCATAATACATCATATTAGACTGTATCCGCAAATAGAGACCTTTAATGCATGCTTTTTCAAGTTTTTTTTAATTATTTGATATTCTTAGAGACACATTCCTTCCACACCTCGAAATTGGTCTGTCCATCATGGAATTACAATGACCTGAAATTTTAATTATGTGTGCATTTCAAATTTACATGTCATTTCAATGGTACATGTCAACTTTGATGCTTCTTCTTGGATATCACCTTAGGTCCCATGTAGGGCCTATGATCTCATATACTGATTCAAATAACATTCAAAGAAGAGGGAGTTGAAGGTAAAGTTCCAAATGTGTATAAATTTTATATGTATCCAGTGTCTTACCAAGCAGTTAAATCCTGATTGAATATAGCCAAACTGACAGCTGCAAAAGAATGACCCAACTGTATTTGTGCATATTTGGCTGCAAGGTCCGTATCCTCCATTTGAAGCACACTCGTCCTTATCTGCATTGAAAGACACATTTTCATTTATTAAAATTTTACGGCCTAATGTTGAAAATGAACTGATATGAATTTAGATAAAAAAGTAGTGTTCTATTTCAAATCATCCTATCACTCATAACATACAATTTATAATCTGGTCAGGAAAGGTGCTTCGGCTATTCTAGTGAAGTCACATGCACCAGCTTAAGTAATTCCTTATTTATAGTATAATTTATCCTAATGACTGAATAATAATATTACACAAGAAATAACATACACACCCAAAATGCTAATTATTGTGGTTGCTACAAATGTGCAAGGAGGGCACATGAATTTAGCCACATCAGCACAATGCCTAGCCTAATGATCAGAGACAGATTATATGGCAAGTCGTCTCCTGGAAGTTTGTTGAATACTTCACATGCTTTATTGACCCAACATCTGTGTAAGTTTCAGCAACTACAGGAATGCTAGCCATTGTCTTTCAGCAATAGCTTGTTCATTTTTAGAGTATTTTGTAACTCCCAAAGCTTCCTGTCGATCTGAGCTCAAACTCGCTAGAGAGTCATTGAGCAGATATAAGACTACATATCTGCAGGACAGCCACAAAGAAATTTATGATGTGTCAATAAGCCACCTCCTGAATGATACATTTAGAGTGTGATGGCTGCTTCTTCCCATAAGGAATAGCCTAGAAAACAAGCAGTAACAGTGTTATAGAGTGGAAAACCTAGCCACCATTTAAACAGAGCTTGTGCATCATTAGGTTCCAGGGAAATGCCCTGACGATGGTACTACTCTTTACCTGGAGTTGACGCAAATCTCAGACCCTCTCAGAAGGGAGGAAAAGTTCAATTTTGCAATACTCATGTAGTCATTTGTATACGTTTGTGTATTTTGTGTATATGTGTATTAGATGATGGCATATACAAACTCAGTGGTCTGCCAGCACTTACCAATGCAAGTGTTTCCAGATTGAGAAGAAGCCTAAGAAGCAGCTGCAATTGTATGACCCATTAGTATTGATGCATATCTGGTCACAGCTCCCTGCGTTTGCACCACATGAGTCGATTGCTGCACCAAACATAATGTGACTCAGTGGCATGCATTACACATACACACACACACACACACACACACACACACACACACATCTCTTCATACAGTGGCAGGTCTTGTTGTTAGCATCCAGCTGGTAGCCATAGAAACAGCCACAAAAGAAGCTTTCAATGGTATTTGTACATATCTGAGAACATTCACTGGTCCCCAGGGCACACTCATCAATTTCTGCATTAAATTTCAAAAGAAAAAAACAGTATATTCATCACAAAGTGCTCAATAGACATATTGTGTATTAAAAAAAGAGGTATTGTGTTCTTCTTGCCTTACTATTAGATAATGTAATTTACCATTGATTAGCTTGTTGCTCGCATTGTGTGGGTGTGTTTACAAAATGGCATTACCACGGCAGGTATATCCATATTGAGAATATCCTTGCATACAGCTGCAGGAGAATGATCCAATGGTGTTGGTACATATCTGTTCACAGGGGCCTGATCCTCCATTTGGAAGGCATTCATTGATATCTGATTGTAAAGACAAGCAATACGTTATGAAATGATAAACACACTAGTTGGAAATTTTACTCAGCCTTTAAACAAAAGGCAGTTGAAATGAAAACACACTATGAGTACCATTGCAGTTATATTCAGATATATTGTATCCAGGCAGACAGCTGCAGTAGATTGATCCAATGGCATTGGTACATGTCTGCTCGCATGGGCCTCGTCCTCCATTTGACAGACATTCATTGATGTCTGAAATCAATCATTACACTTTTTCTCAGTGAGGTTGCACAATATACGAAATATTACAATACTGACTAGGTCCTATGATATTGCATACATTACAATACTGACTAGGTCCTATGATATTGCATACATTACAACACTGGCTAGGTCCTATGATATTGCATACATTACAATACTGACTAGGTCCTATGATATTGCATACATTACAATACTGACTAGGTCCTATGATATTGCTTACAGTTTGTAACATACCATTGCATGCATATCCTGATTGTGTATATCCAGGTAGACAGCTGCACTGGAACGATCCATGGGTGTTGGTACAGTTTTGTGCACATGGACCCAATCCTCCATTTGGTAAGCATTCATTGATGTCTAGAATGGATAGGGAAGAATAGGATCCTCACAATCACGTCAAGGCAAATAGCTGTTGTGCTGGAGAAATGATGTAATTAGCTATATACATTGTAACTTAATTTACTTTATTTCTGAGTAGGAGGGGAGAGAGAAGAGGAGTAAATGTTTGTCCCAAGTTTTTACCTGAGAAACATTTAACCATGTTTTGTAGACATCTCTCCTATGTACAATGCCACAACCAATTTGTCAACCTACCATCACATGTGTATCCTGAAGAAGATAGTGAGTACCCAGTGGCACAGCTACAAATGAATGATCCAAACGTATTGATGCAGAGCTGATCACAGGATTCTAATCCATTTGATTCGGACCTCTGGCATTCATTTATATCTGCAATGTGGATGTGAAATATTTAGAGACAGTTGCAAGCAATAAAATTAACAGCATCATGCACTGTGGCATTTTCATGTTGCTGCCACACGTGACAGTGAAATGGCATTATAAACTACCTATACAACAAAAACACACGCAGGCTATAGAATATGTATCTGTGTACAATATACATGCATGCTCTATTTAATATATTTATCAATGGGTTGTATCAATGGCTTGCATCAATGGCTTGGGTATCAATGGCTTGGTATATTTCATGTCCATTGCTATGATTGACATGCAATTTGCTCCCAGCATGTGGAACACATGAAAACAGTGCATGCAACACATGTGCACCGAGCCTCACCTATACAAGTTACATTGTCTGCAGCGAGCTCATATCCAGTAATGCAGTCACACTTGAAACTTCCAATGGTGTTTACACATAACTGAGAACATCCACTAACTCCAAAACTGCACTCATTGATATCTGGCAGCAGAGAGAGATTCAAATTTCATTAGTTTATTAGTACATGGGCTACACAGTACAAGGGCACACAGTACAAGGGCTACACAGTACAAGGGCTACACAGTACAAGGGCTACACAGTACAAGGGCTACACAGTACAAGGGCTACACAGTACAAGGGCTACACAGTACAAGGGCTACACAGTACAAGGGCTACACAGTACAAGGGCTACACAGTACAAGGGCTACACAGTACAAGGGCTACACAGTACAAGGGCTACACAGTACTATTACATTATACCATTGCAAGCATATCCAGACACAGCATATCCAGGTTGACAGCTGCACTCAAATGATCCAATGGTGTTGGTACATTTTTGTGCACATGGACCCAATCCACCATTAGATAGGCATTCATTGATGTCTGCAGCAATAAGACATGGTAGCGCTATGCATTGCTCCTACAAATATTTGTTTTTGCAAAAAAGGAATACCACAAATTTACTTTAAAATTGTCATTACATGTTATTGGTAAGCTCTGATCAGATGTATTGAAAACTGCTTTGTTGTGTTTATTCAAATGCACTCACCATTGCAATTGTATCGCGATTGAGCATATCCAGGCAGACAGCTGCAGTAAAATGAACCATTTGTGTTGGTACATTCTTGTGCACATGGACCCAATCCTCCATTAGGTAGGCATTCATTGATGTCTGAAAAGTGAGTCATGAATAACCTTTACCAAGTGCAGCAAACATATAATGGCTTTCACTACTAATACTTCTACAAAGGTTTTTTGAGCACAATTTACAACAATGTCACCTAGTAGCTTAGCGTAAATTCAGTTATATTAATGTGTGTTATTGTGGCCGTAGCAAATTGTCATAAATAATTAGAGCGCCATTTATTCAAAACTCCTCACCATTGCAGGCATATCCAGACACAGCATATCCAGGTAGACAGCTGCACTGGAAGGATCCAATGGTATTCATACAGTTTTGTGCACATGGACCCAATCCTCCATTTGGTAGGCACTCATTGATGTCTGAAAAGTATATTGAAAGCATACATAGCCAGTCCGAAGTGTAGGGCTTGCACAAAATGGCAAGAATCTAGCTAAATTACAACATATATGCCACTAGAAGGCTCTAATACAACAGATATGCCACTAGAAGGCTCTAATACAACATATATGCCACTAGAAGGCTCTAATACAACATATATGCCACTAGAAGGCTCTAATACAACATATATGGCACTAGAAGGCTCTAATACAACATATATGCCCCTAGAAGGCTCTAATACAACATACATGCCACTAGAAGGCTCTAATACAACATGATTGGCAAGTTGTGTGGCAGATTAATGAAGCTTCAGCAATCGACATGATTCATGCACTGTTTGGCTGATTTGCCGTTTTGTACAATTTTAGCAAGTTGGATACACTTTGTAGAGGGTGGGAGCTTTCCTTTGCACTGTGTTGGGCAAAATGTATTTAGCATGTATACCAGCATGCAGAATTAAAATTAAAAATTGTATCACTTCCATCTCACCATTGCAGTTATAACCAGACACATCGTACTCAGGTAGACAACTGCAGTAAAACGACCCCATGCTGTTGATACAGTTTTGTGCACATGGACCCAATCCTCCATTAGGCAGGCACTCATTCACATCTAATTGATGAGCAAATTACACGTTGTTGGTCACAAGTATATGTAACAATATTATTCAAATGGCTGTACCCCATTTGTTGCTATTTAGAGTTGTAGTCCATGCCTCCTAACACGTTGAATAGTTGTGTATATATAACATGGCAATGTGATTTAATACATAACATGGCAGTGTGATTTAATATATAACATGGCAATGTGATTTAATATATAACATGGCAATGTGATTTAATATATAACATGACAAAGTGGTTTAATATATAACATGACAAAGTGGTTTAATATATAACATGGCAATGTGATTTATATAAGATGGCAATGTGATTTAATATATAACATGACAGTGTGATATAATAAAGTACAACATTTTTAGTGAGAACTGCACATGGCTTGCTCAGGTCAAACTCTATAAAAAGACGAGTTGTTTTCCCTCACCATTGCAGGCATATCCAGACAGAGTATATCCAGCATTACAACTGCACTGAAATGATCCAATGGTGTTGGAACATATTTGTGCACATGGACCTCTTCTTCCATTGGGTAGGCATTCATTGATGTCTGCAACACATCAGTATATAACATGAAGCATCTTCCAGAGTTGTGTTGAACACCATGACACGAGTACGCTCTATTCAGTATCATCACTACTCAGAGTATCACATCCAAGGAAATTTTCTTTTAAAATGTACTGTTTAAATTGATTGCAACAAATATTTTTGGTTGGCTTTCATTAATGATACACTGAGAGGACTCCTGCTAGCTAACTACAATTCATATACCCCAAAATGGAGATTGCATTTCTCCATTTTAATTGAGGTTCTAGGTGTGATGGGATTTGGGCTGTGGTGAATGCTCTGTGAGTATTGTCAGTGAGTGTCACATGACAGCCTCACTAAGATGACAGCTGAGAAGGCATGGATGCCAGCTGTACAGTTTGAGTACCACAATGGTAACACAGATGTGAACTGCGGAGGGAGCTTCTAAATGAAGTCCAACCACATTCCAAATAGTGTTATTGTCTACATGAAGCCAGTAAGGATGAAGGGACAGTATTTTTAACTTTAATGGGTAAATTGAAATCCAATGATCAAGTAAACTGCCAAACCGAAAAGTGAAAATGACAATAAAACTAGGTTGGAGGATGCAGCTTGCTGGGTTTGATTTGCTAATGGTATACCACAAGGACCGGACACACAACCCAGTTAACACATGCTCCACCCTGACTAAAGTTAAGTGAAATTAGGTGGTGGGATGATAGGACTGATGACAGAACTCTTGAACTATCTAGGGTTTAATTATCTCCATTTTGCAACAATGGCAATGGTTGCATAACATGGGTTAGTTTCATAAGAATGTCAGTGGTAAAGTTATTTCAACCAGCATGCATGTAATCTTTAAACGCTGTTTCATTACATCTCACCATTGCAGGTGGTTACAATCATGTGATTACCTACAGCACATGTGAGTACAATCATGTGATTACCTACAGCTCATGTTAGTACAATCACACTCGTGTTGCGTGGAATTAGACATTCAAATAATAATTTTACAGTGTCCCACAATTACGGGAAATTGTATATTAGTTTTACTTAATTGGTCAATTTAGCTAGGTTCTACTGAATATAGAATGAAGTTATGATAAAAATAGATTATTTTTTAACTTCAGTGATTGACTTGATTCAGATGTTGAATTTCGTTTGCCCGCCCCTAAATGTTTTCATTATTTCAACCGATTACTCTGTTTTGTTACATCTCACCATTGCAGGTATATCCAGACGCAGTGTATCCAGGCCGACAGCTGCACTGGAATGACCCAATGGTATTGGTACATATCTGTTGGCAAGGACCCAATCCACCATTGGGCAAGCATTCATTGATATCTGCAATGATAAGATATGTGCTTATACATGAGTAGAGCCATGGAATTATAATCTGGGTATTTAAGAACAGAGGTATTTGTTAAATAATGCTAACCTTTCTTTAGAGGCAATGGTGGTGGAAATATAGGCAAGTGAAACAAACAATGACTATGCATAAGTGAATAGGAACAAATGAGACATGGTTTATATCACACACATGCAAATATAAGGTTGTTTCATCCACTGTGCCATCCATCTATACCATGCAATCAATACCAACTATCTCTAAGATAATATTTTATTTCTTTTTTTAGTGTTTTGTTAATTGCTTTGTTCAAATGATACCTCTTTGATTTTTTCTGGTAGCTTTTGGGTGCAGCAGTATGCTAGGGTATGAGCTCTTGCACACTTATGGCCAGCCACTTGGCCAGCGATTTCTATGGCTAGGTGATGCAGCATGTTCAAGAATGGCTAAATTGTCATATATCCTGATAGCAGCTCTTACAATGATATTAAGGCTATAGACGATCATTAATAATTATGACGTGTCTTAAGTTCCAAGTTATATGTTAGTCAGAGGGTTAATCCTAAGATCATCATCGCCTTGCAAGAACTTCATTCTGTTCCTGTAGACCATTAGGTATTGATTTTGTGGACTGACTCGAAGCCATTTAATACAATACAAGGTAGTCGAAATTATCTCAGTAAATTGTGTACAAACAATTTCATGTAGACCAAACAAGCGTTTTATATTTCTCACAATATGGCATACACATTGATGAAGTTTGTACACATCTGGGTGTACGGAAAGTATGCCATTTATAGTTACTGTGCATCAGAAATACATCCAACAGCACACCCAAACATTTTTCATGTATTTGCAGCTCTGGGTTGAAGTAAATAGGTCTAGTTCCTTCTACAAACTTCTAACCAGTTTGTCAAAGTCACGCGTGGCATGCATCAGAGGACGTTATTTTGGAAACTTGGTTAGAAGTTTTTAGAAGGAACTATAGGCCATAGGACTTGTACCTATTTCCGCCCAGAGCTTAAAATGCATCACAAACGTGTATGTGCTGTTGGATTTCGTTTCTGGTGCACAATTACAAAGTGGCATTATTCTGAAGGTCTGTACATCTAGGTGTACGACCGTTTGCCCATGCAAGACATTGGCATATCAGGCATACTATATAGATGATGACTTAAGAAGGCTGACAAAATGAAAGGCTGAGATGTGCATGATTAAGAATAACATTGCTTCACATTGCAGAGACCAGACAAAAAGAGCGGTATGACTAAAGGCTGCAGCTGGTGATGTAAACAGTGCGTGCATGAATAAAGTGTTGAGCAAAACGACTTTCAGCAGTTGACACTACGGAGCCTCATGTACCATTATGTGTGCCAGTAATGTTGAGACAACCCTCACGTGTGGTACATACCACTATGTGTCGCATGAAAGCCGACCAGCATAGCAAGGCCGCTTGGGAAGTAAACTAAACAACACGGCCAGGCGCGTTTTAATCCGAACAATTACAATCCATACAATTCGTCCGGCATTGACTTGCTGCATTATCCACTAATATAATGCGCTACGCCATGTAACGTGTGTGTCGCGACCCATTACACGCTGCGGGTGTGGTTGCGGTACCATGCACTCTGATAGCGCTGAGCTCATACATGCACGCGCAACCATGATGCACGCATGGTTAGATCAGAGTAGTCTCCGGTAAGATATTTCGCTTCTCAGTAATCTACATACTATATATACATGCATGTAGATAATATAAAGACGCATGAACATACATCGACCACTTTAATAGGGTATTTATCCATAGCATCACCGCATGCCCCTAGCTGTCGCTCACCAGTACACGTCTGTGTTCCGGAAACCTGCGAGTATCCGGTGCAACAAGTGAACTGCGACACGTACCCTACCACCGTGTTGTACATGGCGGTCGAGGAGTATCCGATGCTGCATATACGACACGAGAAGTAACGCGGGCCTTGATCGCTTGCCGTATAACTTACGCTGTACAGTAGCTCCACCCCCATCCTAAATTGCTGCAGTCGTAGTAGTATGTGTACGAGGTCTGCGCGTAGTACGTGCCTTGTACTGATTGTGAAGCCATCACGTAGCACACGCTATACAATAACACCAGATGGAGTCACAACACAAACGAGAGCACTGCATACGCTTAACGATAGTTGCCTTATGTGTCGCGTGCTTACCCAGTTTGAGCGACGCTCTGATGGATTATAGTGATGCAGAGGACCAGAGCTACAAGAACAGAGCTTGCCATTTTGACCTCGCACCTCGCCACTGCCCTAGTAAAGTGAACACAAACAGGGTTATATATTACTCTGTTTGTAATTCAGTTCTGGCACACGTGTCCGTTATTATATTTATAGTCGAAAGCTTTTACTGCTCCGATTCAATTTGCCACGCCCATTAGCCTGACGGTATACACCATTTGACCGTCTCGATTCTATCACCTACATGGATATGTTGTTACATTTTTGTTTGTTTGTTTGTTTGTTTGTTTTTGTTTGTTTTTGTCTTTCCAGTATCCATGAATATAAATATAGTTTATCCGTTAAATTAATGGTCGTAATTGAAATCATTTCAGCAGCATTCGTTGAATTGCGACTGCTAGGTCACGAGCCTCCATGAAGTGTCACTTTACTGAACCTAGCCTCATTCATGGATTAGGTCTTGCGTACAGAATCACTGGGGGATGAAGACTTTGCTCTTCACAAGATTGAATTGCACTTAAACTTGTGTCTAGAGATGCTCTTGTGCTGTATAAATTCCCGGCTTGCTCCCATGGGCCATCTAGTGTAACGGTTCTCATCCTGTGGCATCCATTGGGTTGTCTGACTTTTGGAATAAGTGTGCAGCATAGGGACCCTTTGGATCCCTTGTTTTTTTACTTTAGCCTTGCACCAGATTGTGCAATCAATAGATGACTGCCTCAATATCATATTTCAGGCATGGAATTTAGCCTTCCATACCCCTACCCTCCATACCCCTCCCCTCCATACCCTTACCCTCCATACCCCTCCCCTCCATACCCCTACCCTCCATACCCCTACCTTTCATACCCCTACCCTCCATACCCGTCCCCTCCATACCCCTACCCTCCATACCCCTACCCTCCATACCCTCCCCTCCATACCCCTACCCTCCATACCCCTCCCCTCCATACCCTACCCGCCATACCCTCCCTCCATACCCTACCCTCCATACCCCTACCCTCCATACCCTCCCCTCCATACCCTCCCTCCATACCCTCCCTAACCCTCCCCTCCACCCCTCCCCCACCCGCCCCTCCATCTCCCCCTCCATAACGCCCCCCATCCTAAGCCCCCGCCCCCCCCCCTATCACCCCTCCCTCCATACCCCCTCACCCCCCCCCCCCCCTACCCCCCTCCATACCCCTACCCCTCCATACCCCCCCCCTCCATAACCCCTCACCCTCCACCCCTCCTCTCCAACCCTCTCCACACCCCTCCCCTCCCAGCCCTCCCCTCCCTACCCTACCCTCCCCACCCTCCCCCCTCCCCTACCCTCATACCCTCCTCCTCCCCTCCATACCCCTCCCCTCCATCCCCTCTCCCTCCTGCCCCCCCCCTCCCATACCCCTCCCTTCATACCCCTACCCTCATCCCCGACCTTCCATGGGCATCACACCTGCCGACATTGACACCCTAGCATCCCCTGGGTCTATGTTTTCGGTGCCAATTTTTATTCCCTCCAATGTCATGAAGCTCAGAAGCTGTTAGCCAAACTAGAAGAGATTGCAGGTACTGACCCACAAGTAGCCTTTACCTTCAATCGTATCTGTGATGGTTTCTATCGTTTCAATCACTTGGCTCGAGTTATTCCAATGGACACCATTAGTTCTTGATGCTCTACTGATGCTGATGTGCGCCAATGTTTCTGCATGGCAATCGCCAAAACTATTGCTTCATAGTATACTTGTGGAAGGGTCAAAGGGTCACTGTGAAAATAGGTCAAATCTTAGGTGCGCCATTTGAGTGCTTGTTGCAAGCGTATTGAACCTATATTTAGAAGCATGTTCAACTCAAGGCATATTTACTATACCTGCATGAGTCCGGCTGAACTGAGTTAGAAGATGATTAACACGCACTTCCATCCTCGTGCATCACTACGATGGTGTTGTCTTCCACATAGTCTCGGTTTGGTGGGCTGGGCATTCACTGATGTTGAAACCAGCTAGGTATGCCTTTTCAAATATGTTTGACTGCGAATGATGCTCGATGCATCCGTCTTCTTAAGGGGCATGGGGGAACGAGGTCAACGGGTCTGATGTCGACTTGCAACTCGCCTTGCTATCCACAACTGCATGCCTAAGTCCATGGCAACCTATGCAAGTCCATGGCAACCTATGCAAGTCCATGGCAACCTATGCAAGTCCATGGCAACCTATGCAAGTCCATGGCAACCTATGCAAGTCCATGGCAACCTATGCAAGGCTGAACATTATCCTGATGAGAGCGAACTCTATAGGGCAATTTTATCTATGTCCTAGATTATGTTATTAATATCACATTAGTCAATGGACTGGCCCACAGCTGTTTCGGTCGTGACATGAAATTGGGTCTGTGTTAGGAGGACCTCGAGCCTCTGATGCACATGATGGTGGGTCTGTGATACGAGGACCTCGAGCCTCTGATGCACATGATGGTGGGTCTGTGATAAGAGGACCTCGAGCCTCTGATGCACATGATGGTGGGTCTGTGATACGAGGACCTCGAGCCTCTGATGCACATTATTGCAGATCGCAATAAGGAGAAACTCAGCTTGCATCTTAGCCAAAATAGAGTAGAGCTATATGGATGATTATGTTTTTCAGCTACAAGCGAGGCCATTCTTTTGTACACAGTTGTGGCTTTCAGACCCATACCTCCTGAGATAGAGAATACAAGAGGTGCAAAGGAGCCATGCTTGATTTCTCTCACCCTCTCTTCATACACCCTCTTCTTTTCTTGCTCGTTCCTCTTGTAGCACTGCATTGGGGACTTATTACAATACAAGAGGGGGCATGTGGGTTAAATATTCATATGTCATAGAAAGCTGTTGTCTGTCATTTCCCCAACATTGTCAGCTGCAATACCTAGCCGTGCACCATGTTCAAAATAGGCAGTTTTGTGACAACATTTATTGGCTGTAGTGGTGGCTCGATCGCGACGTTGTGACAAGTTTCTGTGAGAACCTTTGCTGTTAAGTATTTTAATTCATTATGGTGGATTGAAGGAAATCCTCCACTTGGACAGCTCATAGCATGTGCAACTGTGAAATTGTGTACATAGACACATTCCTAGCATGCATTAACAACAAGGCTGGTTTCAGCACACTACTAGCATGCATTAACAACAAGGCTGGTTTCAGCACACTACTAGCATGCATTAACAACAAGGCTGGTTTCAGCACACTACTAGCATGCATTAACAACAAGGCTGGTTTCATCATAGGTGCTTGGTCCACACTATGGTGCTGAATAGGTGTTGGTTTACACTATGGTGCTGCATAGGTGTTGGTTTACACTATGGCATTAGTCCACACTAGGGTGCTGCAAGGGTGCCGGTCACATATTAGTTGTGATTAGTTTGGTCCAGCGTTGTAATGCATGCTAGTAGTGTGATGAAACCAGCCTTGTTGTTAATGCATGCTAGATGCAGCACCATAGTGTGGACCAGCACCTATGCAGCACCATAGTGTGGACCAGCACCTTTGCAGCACCATAGTGTGGACCAACACCTATGCAGTACCATAGTGTGGACCAACACCTTTGCAGTACCATAGTGTGGACTGACACCTTTGCAGTACCAGCACCTATGCAATGCCATAGGTCTCCACACAAGGAAGTCTCAGACATTACAATGACCAGACTTCCATGGGAAGATGGAACAGCACACTGACCTGTGGAGCATGTGGATTGTTTCATTTCATTTTATGGCTACTGTATGCATGCAGATGAATGTATTGCCATCCATGTTGCAACATGTACTCAGCTTACTGTACAAAACTATAACTACAACACATCACTAACATGTTTAGCAAACAGATCGAGTTAGAATGGGGTTTCTTTTTGTGCCAAGTCAGTTGTTATGATGTCAGGAACAGTACCTGGTCCAACAGTGCTGTAATTATTGTCCAGAATAATTCCTGATGCATCATACAGAGGGTTACTGTGAGAAGGAGCAGATGGTATTTTATTTATGCACACCTCTTTTGCATATCTTATGCAGCAAATAGGATGCTATAACACTGAGAAACCATATTTAAGAGTTGCACTGCATTGTTGCATGTAAAATGCATTTCTGCATGTTTGAGTGCATTAATGAAAGTAATCCTTACTAGGTATTTCACATCTTCTGATACATTACCAATATACTCACAAGATCACCGACGTTACTTACTTGATTTTGAACTGTTTCCTTTTCCTCAGCCTGATGACTGCCCCCATCACTATGATCATTGTCACAATCAACAAGACACCAGCACAGGCCACACCCACAAACAGGTAAGGATGGTTGGATACCAGGTTGCCGCTTGACACTGCTTGACAGAGGGGGTCATCCAGAGACTGGATTTGTACTACACATGTGCTGTCCACAGTGAGTGTCACTCCTGGGGCACTGATTGTGGCTTCAGTTGCCATCCATTGCTCCAGGTATGACAGCAATGCTTTGTCAATCAGTCCCCTCAAAGTGGCACTGGTTTTGTCACTGCAAGTCAGGTTTAGGCTTTGTATGGTGAAGTTGCACTTGCAGAAGGCTTCCATTTCATCTTTGATGGACTTGTATACTACCTCTTGTGCTGGGAGTGTCTGGGCAAAGATTATGACAGTATCAAACCATTTAAGCCAAATAGGACCAAAACAAGGATGGTTACCTTCCATGCTACACAGTCAACGTTGCCATTTGCTTTGACTTGAATGTATGCAATGGTAGCGGGATTTGCTGTGACAGCTGTAAAGGCCCCATACAATGTTACATTGGAAAAGTAAGTATCGATTATAATACAATCCTTCCAATAGAACAAAAAGGCAAAAAAATAAAAAAACTTACAGCATTTAGGTGGGTTATGAATGAAACACAATTGATGCCTTCCACCACAGACCCTGATTCTAACGTACTGGCAAAACCTGGAACCATATGCTCGACACAATAGCGATAGAGGTACCTTATGCTTGGCCAGTATAAACCTTTCCCTGAGCAGAAGGCATGGGACATATCAGTTAGATTCCCATGCATTCCTCGAGACCAAATGCAGTTTAATTAAAACCAAAGAGGGCCTGTGTATTCTGTATGGTGTCTCATATTCTAGGTCCTATGCTGCAGGCTGGCATCTGCCCACTTAGAAACGGCAGGAAACAGGCAGACAAGCAGGCTTATGACGTGGAGCATTTTCTTCAGCATCAATTAGAGCTTCTCAGGTCTCTCTGAAGTGCATACAGACTCTGGACAATGCCAAGGATGAGTCTGAACAGGGTTGACATGTTGCCCCAGCCATCTCATCATCTAGCACACTTCAAACCCATGTGTCTGCCAGTCACAATGCAATGCTCGACTACATGCTAAAGTTACTGGACGCATGACAAATACAAAGCAAAAGCTTCCCTTGCTTTGTTTGAAAGTCAATGACAGTCTGCCTTCTTCATCAGGAAGTCATAGACAGGCTAGCTAGAGTGGTGATGCAACTCCATCTCTATTGGTTGCACTCATGGCATTAAATGCCCTTCTCTGCAATGTTGACTAACATGATACAATGTCAAGCACCTAATGAGCAACACAATTCCACTGCTAGTCTGCTCAGCTGGTTGAGCAGACTAGCAATGGAGTTGTATTGCTCATTTGAAGCTCGACATTGTATCATGTGAGCAGGCTGGCAGTGGAATTGTGTTGCTCATTAGATGCTTGACATTGTATTCTCCTCCCATCTTGCACAATGCACTGCACAACTGCCTTCTGCAAAAATGCAGCACCTTAGCTCGAGCAGGTCTCCTCCCTCCACCCACCATGTACAGTGACTTGTGACAATGGTATACTACACAGAAACACTCCACATTCGATGGCACTTCCTATTGTCACTGCAGCAATGAATTCAGCTTCATTACTCACACTCATGCCCTTTGCACCTACTGTACTGCCTGGAACAATCAAATTGACCAATCTATTTTGGGGCTTCAATTCCTTTGGGCTTCCACACTGTGTGGCATGCTTGGTTTTCCCAATGAAGGGCAGCCATTGCTACATCTGAACCCATCCTGCTCTGCTGGTGGGGCTTGGATCTATCCTGCTCTGTAGTGGGGCTTGGTCTCCGGTTGCAAGGCACATGGCTGGAATTGATTGCAGCCTGAGTCGACCCCCAGTTCAGGAAGCCATTACCACAAGTGATATTATTTAGGTGGTGTCGATGCTACAGGATACACCTTGCCGATACAGTGCTACAATCACTTCTCCATCATTACTATTAGCAGCATGAAAATGTAGGGATAGGATTAGATAGAGGTGACCACTTGGCATTAGGGCCACTTCACCGCATAAGAAATGGCGGTGAGTATTCATGTAGCCCTAGGCGTCTGCTGCATATACACATTAGCTTGCAGACACATCTATTTAAAGATGGCACAATACAGACACACCCATGACTCGTCCTTACCAGTGCAGTTGTAGCCAGTCTGGGTGTATCCAGATAGACAGCTGCAGGCAAACGATCCAACACTATTGATGCAAATATGATCGCAAGGGCCACGCCTTCCATTTGATCCACACTCATTTACATCTGTGGAAAAAGAGGGATGATGCAAAAAGAGCTTTCAATTGATAATGGTTGCCATAGTAATATACATACCAGCACATGACTTGTTGTCAGAAATCAACTGATAACCCATGTTGCATCCACACCTGAAGCTACCAGGTGTGTTAGTACAAAGCTGAGTGCATCCATCAGCCTCAAGGTAGCATTCATCAATGTCTGAATGTAAAATATGACATTTATGTCACACTGTGCATGTTTATACGTAATAACCAACATCCTCAGTGATTGTACCGTAGCACTCTAATTTCTGCTAAATATAGTTAAATCTTGCAATTGTGGTGATGTTCAAATAGAAAGGCATTGCATAAGGTATGTACCTATTGTGACACCTTTAATGCATCAATTGTTTTTGTTTTTTTATTTCTTTTTGTATTGTGTGCACATATGAAGAATATGTGAATGCATGAATACATGAAGGTGTACATTATTAAATTCATGAAATGTTAAAGAACTAAATGCTAAAAACCTAGGAAACCTATAAGAGAGTCACTTCGTACAGGACCAGACCTTACATACAAGTAAACCTGGACAGAATTGCTTTGCAGTTGGCTCTCACTAAGGCTAGGCCTAGGCAACTGTAGATGGTCATTTATTATTATCGAAAATTACTGTTGTGTAGCCATTTAACTAACGTGTGTAGCTTACAAGGATCAACACTGCGCATCTGTACATGGTTTGTACAAAAGAAACTAGGGATTTATAACTATAGATTTAGGACATGTTAATGCAACCATGACCATCTTTATCAGATGTGTTTCGAACATGTTTGTGTTTTGGTAAGAAGCGCTTGATTTGATTAATTACCGATGCAGGCATAACCAGATAGTGTGTATCCAGACTGGCAGCTGCAGTAGAATGATCCAATGGTGTTGGTACAGTTTTGTGCACATGGACCCAATCCTCCATTAGGTAGGCACTCATTCATGTCTGTAAAAAAACAGCAAAACAAATCATTATGGAAATGCATACATTCATTCTACCATTGCAGTCATATCCAGACAACATGTATCCAAGCTGGCAATTGCAGTCAAATGATCCAATAGTGTTTGTACATATCTGTGCACATGGGCCCCTTCCTTCGTTTGGTAGGCATTCATTGATGTCTGTATATAAAATATTCATGGATAATATAACTTCAATACATGTGGTAAATAACCCACTAATAGTTTGAGAATACTAGCCAAATCCCAAATGGCTCTAAATCATGACTGTGTGAAATCAAAAGCAGTATTCACTTTGCTTGTACATTGTATAGAATGCCTTTGTTCATTGAACTTGTAGGAAGTCATTTATTCACTGCACTTCTTGCTTATATAAAGTGCCATCAAGAGTCTCAACATGCTGTATCCAAGTGACTTTAACATCCTTACCAATGCACTGGTATCCAGCTGATGCATATCCTGACTGGCAAAGACAAGTGTATGACCCAATGGTGTTTGCGCATATCTGGTCACATGGGCCTTTCCCTCCATTCAATTCACACTCATTTGTGTCTACGACAAATAGAAAACAGAGAAAGGGACATCATGCCATATACACAACTATTGATATGCTGATGTTCCTAATAAGAGCTCACCTACACAGGTAGTGTTATCAGAGGACAGACGATAGCCGGGATTGCATAAACACTCATAGCTACCAACGGTGTTGTTACACAGTTGAGAGCAGCCACTTGTGCCCTGTGCGCATTCATTAATATCTGGAAAAATAGTTTGCATCAAATAAAATCTAGAGTTCACCAAGATTTGGATTCAAAGTACTAGCTGATCATTTGCAAATTGAAGAATATGCATGGAAACAGATCTCAAATAGTAGGTGCTTCAGTTACACACTCAAAAGCAGTCTCAATTACCATTGCACACATATTCAGACAGTGTGTATCCAGGCTGACAGCTGCACTGAAATGACCCAATGGTGTTGGTACATATCTGTGCACATGGACCTCTTCCTCCATTTGGCAGACATTCATTGATGTCTGCAATGACACCACAGAGTCATTCAATACACTTATAAGTTGTTTTACCACTACAAACTGCACTAGCTTGTTCGTGTTACAGATTTGTGAGTAACACATACTTGTCAGTCATTATTAAAAGATATAGAATTGCTCCCCCCTCCCCCCTCCCTCCAGTGATGTGCACTTGTGTTATGACGTCAGTACGTTCAGTATTCCAAGTATGCAGATACTTCACTGAGCTTCACATGCTCAGCAGGTCCGTAGCCATAGAGGCTGCTTTTGTGCCCGCCCTCCCCCCCCCCCCCCCCCCCCCCCGTCCTCATCCTACACACTGGTCCGCTTCGAAGCCTAATGAATTTAATTACTATGGCGCGGATTCGTGGTATCTGCAGTTTCAAAGCACGCAAGAATTCTTAATCGATTAACAAGGCGACAGTGGTAAAGATAAAATTATATCATTATAGATTTCAGTCCAAATGAACAAGCACATTTGGCGATTAGGCAGTCCGTCTTTGGACCGCTCATTGAAATTAGACTCCTGCAATTCATTGTTATACATGCATGTGTAAACTATACACATGCATGCGGTCCTTCACAACACAGCAAATATACATTGCATGGCCAGCTATGCGGTCCTTCAGAACGCACATTGCATGCCCAGCTATGTGGTCCTACAGAACACAGCATATAAACATTGCATGCCCAGCTATGGGGTCCTTCAGAACACAGCATATTGTGATTTAAAATACATCAAAGTTATCATGCGAAAGTGGCAAAATGCCTTTGACGACTCTCAATACATGCATGCATAGCAGATGGCCAATTTACACACTAGCCAAGTGTAGGACTGTATAAATATCACACGTGTCATTTATTGACCTGCAGTATACCCTCCATGCATACATGCCATCAAAATATTGTGCAAAAGATTATATGAATCTGCCGGTATGTCTTTTTAGCACTCCGCTAAGCAAAAGTCTGGCTAACGGGCCTGCTGAGTTACTCTGTGTTGATGACTCCTCAATCAGGGTACTGCTAATGATCATGAAGCCTACATGCATTAATAGCACGAAGGATATTTGCGGCTATTAGGAAGTTGGGCCATTACATTTCAAATCAACACACATTTCTCCATCTATGTTTCATGTTTTCTTCTATGCATATGTCTCAAAAACATATGCATTTGTATTAAGGCTATAGGACAAGTACTTCAGCTATTTCAAGGTGAGACACAAATGGGAACAGACAAATTTCATTCCATGGTAATGCACATGCAATTGGAATGAAAATGAACTCACATCTCCCTTTGTTCCCCTTTAGGGCATACTACCGTATTTGTCCTCACCATTGCAGGCATATCCAGACATAGTATATCCAGGCTGACAGCTGCACTGGAATGACCCAATGGTGTTGGTACATATCTGTGCACATGGACCCAATCCTCCATTGCTTAGGCACTCATTGATGTCTGCAAAGATAATAAGTATGATGAAAGAACTGTCTCTTCACTTCAAATGATAGAATGAAATCCTTCTCTTGTACATTACTGTATTGGTCTTTAGCCATACGATTGCTTCTTTTTTTCAATTTATTGTGTTATTACAAAAGTTTAGTGCTTCAAATTCTCATGCCATAATACATCATATAAGATTGTATCCGCGAAAAGAGACCTATAACTCATGCTTTTTTCAAGTTTTTAAATTATTGATATTCTAAGAGACACATTCCTTACACACTGGAAATTGGCCTATCATCATGGAGTTACAATGACCTGAAAGTTTAATTATGTGCGCATTATGCCATTTCAATTGTACATGTCAACTTTGACGCTTCTTCTTGGATATCACCTTAGGTCCCTTGTAGGGCCTATAATCTCATAATACTGATTCAAATAACATTCAACGGAGAGGGAGTTGAAGGTAAAGTTCCAAATGTTGGTAGCATAAATTTTATATGTATCCAGTGCTTTACCAATGCAGTTAAATCCTGATTGAATATAGCCAAACTGACAGCTGCAAAAGAATGACCCAACTGTATTTGTGCATATTTGGCTGCAAGGTCCGTATCTTCCATTTGAAGCACACTCGTCCTTATCTGCATTGAAAGACACATTGTCATTTATTAAAATTTTACAGCCTAATGTTGAATATGAACTGAGGTAAAGTGATATGAATTACTTGAGATCATTTAAAGTAGTGTTCTATTTCAAATCATCCTCATTTTAAAATACTTGCAGATCTTAGTGTAATCTGGTCAGGAGCGGTGCTTTGGCTATTCTACTGAGGTCACATGCACCAGCTTAAGTAATTCTTAGACTTAGTTATGTTATAATTTATCATAATGACTGAATAAATAATACTACACAAGAAACACCCAAAATGCTAATTATTGTGCTTGCTACAAATGTGCAAGGAGGGCACATGAATTTAGCCACATCAGCACAATGCCTAGCCTAATGTTCAAGTGTTTCAGAAACAGATATTTGGCAAGTCGTCTCCTTGAATTTTATTGAATACTTCACATGCTTTATTGACCCAACATCTGTAAGTTTCAGCAACTACAGGAATGAATAGCCATTGTCTTTAGGCAATAGCTTGTTCATATTTAGAGTATTTAGTAACTCCTAAAGCTTCCTGTCGATCTGAGCTCAAACTCGCTAGAGACACAGTGGAGTCATTGAGCGATACCAAATGCAGCTGGATTGGAGAGAGACACAGATGTCAGCTGGGCGAGTGAGGTCTTTTACTAACAGCTAGTACCACATGCTTTTCTAGCGTTGGTGTTAAACACGCATGGCTGCAGATTTCTGCAAGACTACCACAGAGAAAATTATGATGTGTCATTAAGCCACCTCCTGAACGAGTATGATGGCTGCTTCTTCCCATATGGAATATACTAGAGGACAAGCACTAACAATGTTAAAGTATGGAAAACCTAGCCAGCCACCATTTAAACAAAGCTTGTGCATCTTTAGGGTCCGGGAAATGCCCTGCAGGCTGACGATGGTACTGCTCTTTACCTGGAGTTGGCACATGATGTTGAAAAGGTCAGACCCTCTCAGAACGGAGGAAAAGTTCAATATTACAATATTCATGTAGTCAATTGTATACATTTGTGTATAATTGTTTATTTATTTTATGTATATGTGTATTAGATGATGACATATACAAACTCAGTGGTCTGCCAGCACTTACCAATGCAAGTGTTTCCAGACTGAGAGAAGCCTAAGAAGCAGCTGCAATTGTATGACCCATTAGTATTGATGCATATCTGGTCACAGCTCCCTGCGTTTGCACCACATGAGTCGATTGCTGCACCAAACATAATGTGACTCAGTGGTATCCATAACAATGTTGGTACATGCATTACACATACACACACACACACACACACACACACACACACACACACACATCTCTTCATACAGTGGCAGGTCTTGTTGTTAGCATCCAGCTGGTAGCCATAGAAACAGCCACAAAAGAAGCTTCCAATGATATTTGTACATATCTGAGAACATTCACTGGTCCCCAGGGCACACTCATCAATTTCTGCATTAAATTTCAAAAGAAAAAAAACAGTATATTTATCACAAAGTGCTCAATAGACATATTGTGTATTAAACAAAGAGGTATTGTGTTGTTCTTGCCTTACTATTAGATAATGTAATTTTCCATTGATTAGCTTGTTGCTCGCATTGTGTGGGTGTGTTTACAAAATGGCATTACCATGGCAGGTATATCCATATTGAGAATATCCTTGCATACAGCTGCAGGAGAATGATCCAATGGTGTTGGTGCATATCTGTTCACAGGGGCCTGATCCCTCATTTGGAAGGCATTCATTAATATCTGATTGTAAAGACAAACAACACGTTATGAAATGATAAACACACTAGTTGGACATTTTACTCAGCCTTTAAACAAAAGGCAGTTGAAATGAGAACACACTATGAGTACCATTGCAGTTGTATTCAGATACATTGTATTCAGGCCACAACCAATTTGTCAACCTACCATCACATGTGTATCCTGAAGAAGATAGTGAGTACCCAGTGGCACAGCTACAAATGAATGATCCAATCGTATTGATGCACAACTGATCACAGGATCCTAATCCATTTGATTCGGACCTCTGGCATTCATCTATATCTGCAATGTGGATGTGCAATATTTAGAGACAGTTGCAAGCATTAAAAGTAACAGCATCATGCACTGTGGCATTTTCATGTTGCTGTCACACGTGAAAGTGAAATGGCATTATGAACTTTCTACAACAAAACACACGCAGGCAGGAATATATATCTGTGTACAATATACATGCTCTATTTATTATATTTATCAATGGCTTGTATCAATGGCTTGTATCAATGGCTTGTATAAATGGCTTGCATCAATGGCTTGGGTATCAATGGCTTGGTATATTTCATGTCCATTGCTATGATTGACATGCAATTTGCTCCCAGCATGTGGAAGACATGAAAACAGTGCATGCAACACATGTGCACCGAGCCTCACCTATACAAGTTACATTGTCTGCAGCGAGCTCATATCCAGTAATGCAGTCACACTTGACACTTCCAATGGTGTTTACACATAACTGAGAACATCCACTAACTCCAAACATGCACTCATTGATATCTGGCAGCAGAGAGAGATTCGAATGTCATTAGTTAGTACAAGGGCTATACAGTACTATTACATTATACCATTGCAAGCATATCCAGACACAGCATATCCAGGTAGACAGCTGCATTGGAAGGACCCTATGGTGTTGGTACAGTTTTGTGCACATGGACCCAATCCTCCATTAGATAGGCACTCATTGATGTCTAGAAGAAACCAACAGCACAAAACATTACGAGCTTTCAAAGAGCTTCAATTGATCCTATGAATACAATTCCTGATGGATTGTTTTTGCCAAAAAGGAACACCACACAACTACTTTAAAATTGTTGTGGGTAAGCTCTGATCAGATGAATTGAAAACTGCTTTGTTGTGTTTATTCAAATGCACTCACCATTGCAATTGTATTGCGATTGAGTATATCCAGGCAGACAGCTACAGTAAAATGAACCATTTGTGTTGGTACATTCTTGTGCACATGGACCCAATCCTCCATTAGGTAGGCATTCATTGATGTCTGAAAAGTGAGTCATGAATAGCCTTTACCAAGTGCAACATACATATAATGGCTTTCCCTGCTAATATTTCTACAAAGAGCACAATTTACAACAATGCCACCTAGTCGCTTAACATAAATTCAGTTGTGTTAATGCGTGTTATAGTGGCCGTAGCAAATTGATTTGAGCGCCAGTTATTCAAAAATCCTCACCATCGCAGGCATATCCAGACACAGAATATCCAGGTAGACAGCTGCAGTAGAATGATCCAATGGTGTTGGTACAGTTTTGTGCACATGGACCCAATCCTCCATTAGGTAGGCATTCATTGATGTCTGCAGCAAAAAGACATGGTAGCTTTATGCATTGATCCTATGAATACAATTCCTGATGGATTTGTTTTTGCCAAAAAGAAACAGCACACAAATACTTAATTGTCATTACATGTTATTGGTAAGCTCTCTGATCAGATGTATTGTAAACTACTTTGTTGTGTTTATTCAAATGCATAAGGTTAAGGTTGTCAATATGTTGACAGTCAAGTTACTCTCGTGTTGTGTGGAATAAGACATTCAAATAATAATTGTACAGTGTCCCACAATTACGGGAAATTGTATATTAGCTTTACTTAATTGGTCAATTTAGCCACGTTCTACTGTATAGAAAGAAGGTATGATAAAAATAGATTTTGTTAACTTTATTGATTGACTTGATCCAAAAGTTGAATTTCATTTACCCGCCCTTAAATGTTCTCATTATATCAACCGACTCTGTTTTGTTACATCTCACCATTGCAGGTATATCCAGACATAGTGTATCCAGGCTGACAGCTGCAGGAGAATGATCCAACGGTATTGGTACATATCTGTTGGCAAGGACCCAATCCACCATTTGGCAAGCATTCATTGATATCTGCAATGATAAGATATGTGTTTATACATGAGCCCAGCCATCGGATGATATTATAAGAATAATCTGGGTATTTAGGAACAGAGGTATTTGTTAAATAATTTTAAATAAAACACCTTTCTTTAGAGGATGGAAATGCGGGCAAGTGAAGCAAACAATGAGTATACATAAGTGAATAGAGGAACAAATTTTATATCTCACACACATGCTGTGCCATCCATCTACCATGCCAACTTCTCTTTTATTTCTTTTTTTCAGTGTTATTGTTGATTGCTTTGTTCAAATGATACCTCTTTGATTTTTTCACCATCATTGTGATAGCCTTTGGGTGCAGCAGTATGCTAGGGTATGAGCTCTTGCACTCTTATGGCCAGCCACTTGGCCAGCGATTTCTATGGCTAGGTGATGCAGCATGTTCAAGAATGGCTAAATTGTCATATATCCTGATAGCAGCTCTTACAATGATATTAAGGCTATAGATAATCATTAATAATTATGACGTGTCTTTAGTTCCAAGTTATATACTAGTCAGAGGGTCAATCCTAAGATCTTGCAAGAACTTCATTCTGTTCCTGTAGACCATTAGGTATTGATTTTGTGGACTGACTCGAAGCCATTTAATACAATACAAGAGTCGAAATTATCTCAGTAAATTTTAATTGTACAAACAATTTCTTGTAGACCAAACAAGCCTTTTATATTTCTCACAATATGGCATACACATTGATGAATATACATGATGTTTCATACACTCCTGAGCGTCATCCCGGGGGTACGTTTGTACACATCTGGGTGTACGGAAATTATGCCATTTAGTTTTTGTGCATCAGAAATAAATCCGACAGCACACCTAAACATTTTTCATGTATTTATAGCTCTGTTTTGAAATACATAAGGTCTATTTCCTTCTATAAACTTCTAACCAGTTTGCCAAAGTCACGCGTGGCATGCATCAGAGGATGTTATTTTGGAAACTTGGTTAGAAGTTTTTAGAAGGACCTATAGACTATAGGGCTTACTAATTTCCGCCCAGTTCCTTAAAATGCATCACAAACGTGTATGTGCTGTTGGATTTCATTTCTGATGTACAGTTACAAAGTGGCATTATTCAGAAAGTCTGTACATCTAGGTGTACGACCGTTCGCCCATGCAAGACATTGGACATTTTAAAATGATGTTTTGGCATATCAGGCATGGCCATATAAATGATGACGTAAGAATGCTGACAAAATGAAAGGTTACGATGTGCATGATTATGAAGAACATTGCTGCACATTGCAGAGACCAGACAAAAAGAGCTGTATGACCAAAGGCTGCAGCTGGGGGTGTAAACCAGTGCATGCATAAATTGAGTGTTGAGCAAAACGACCATCTGCAGTTGACACTACGGAGCCTCATGTACCATTATGTGTGCCAGTAATGTTGATGACAGCCCTCCCACGTGTGGTACATACCACTATGTGTCGCATGAATGCCGACCAGCATCGCAAGGCCGCTTGGGAAGTAAACTAAACAACACGGCCATGCACAATGAAAAAACGCGTCAAATCAATTATTGATTCACAATTGATTTGACAGTAAAATCAAGCGCAAATCAAGCGCACTTGATTTTACTGTGAAATCATGCCTTGATTAAACAATTGATTTAAAATCCAATCCATACAACACTAGAAGGCTCTCTTGCAACATGAATTGGAAAGTTGTGTGGCAGATTAATGAAACGTCAGCAATCTATGCACTGTTTGTCTGATTTGTCGTTTTGTACAATTTTAGCAAGTTGAATACACTTTATTGTTAGAGGGTGGGAGCTTTCCTTTGCACTGTGTTGGCAAAACGAATGCAGCATGTATACCAGTGCACATCAAACTCTATAAAAAGACGAGTTGTTTTCTCTCACCATTGCAGGCATATCCAGACAGAGTGTATCCAGCATTACAGCTGCACTGAAATGATCCAATGGTGTTGTTGCATATTTGTGCACATGGGCCTTTCCCTCCATTGGGTAGGCATTCATTGATGTCTGCAACACATCAGTATATAACATGAAGCATACTTCCAGAGTTGTTTTGAACACTATGACACGCTCTATTCAGCATCATCACTACTCTGAGTCCCACATCCAAGGAAATTTGCTTTTAAAATGTACTGTTTAAATTGATTGCAACAAATATTTTTGGTTGGCTTTTATATTCATCAATTGATACACTGAGAGGACCCCTGCTAGCTAACTACATTCATATACCCCCAAAATGGAGATTGCATTTCTCCATTATAATTGAGGTTCTAGACGTGATGGGATTTGGGCTGTGGTTAATACTCTGTGAGTATTGTCAGTGAGTGTCACATGACAGCCTCACTAAGATGACAGCTGAGAAGGCATGGATGCCAGCTGTACAGTTTGAGTACCACAATGGTGACACAGATGTGAACTGCGGAGGGAGCTTCTAAATGAAGTCCAACCACATTGTTATTGTCTACGTGAAGCCAGTAAGGATGAAGGGACAGCATTTTTAACTTTAATGGGTAAATTGAAATCCAATAATCAAGTAAACTGCCAAACCGAAAAGTGAAAATGACAATAAAACTAGGTTGGAGGATGCAGCTTGCTGGGTTTGATTTGCTAATGGGATACCACAAGGACCAGACACAGGATCAGTTAACACATGCTCCACCCTGATAGCACAAGTACTCAATTAAAGTTAAGTGAAATTAGCACATGGTGGTGGGATGATAGGACTGATGACAACTCTTGAACTATCTAGGGTTTAATAATCTCCATTACACAACAATGGAAATGGCTGCATAACGTGTGGGTTAGTCTCATAAGAATGTCAGTGATGAGATTATTTTAACCAGTGTGCATGTAGTCTTTCAATGCTGTTTCATTACATCTCACCATTGCAGATATATCCAGATGCAGTGTATCCAGGCTGACAGCTGCAGGAGAATGATCCAATGGTGTTGGTACATATCTGTTGGCAAGGACCCAATCCACCGTTTCGCAAGCATTCATTGGTGTCTGAAATCATAAAATGCATGTATATGCTGATGTGTTGCATGTGAATGATAGCTTTGCATAAGGTTAAGGTTGTCAATATATTGGCAGTGAAATTACATCATACAACATTTTTAGGCAACAGCAATTAATTTAAAATTTTAAAAACCTATTGTACACACACGAGTCAAATCTGTTTAAATTCACAAGTCATTATACTGCATCAACAAATGGTGTCCATTCTCTCTTATCATTGAGAACGTTCAATATATAGCAATCGATTTTGGTAAGTAGCCAAGAATCAAATACATCCATAGCACTAGTGAGGATGGCGGTATGTTCTGCCTTCATTCAGCTGCCGAACATGTCATATGCCTGCAGAGTCTAACACAGCCACACCCTTCAACACAATGTTGTGGCCACACCCTTCAACACAATGTTGTGGCCACACCCTTCAAATCACAAATGCATATGTATTCTCACCATTGCAGGCATATCCAGACAGAGTATATCCAGCATTACAGCTGCACTGAAATGATCCAATGGTGTTGTTGCATATTTGTGCACATAGGCCTTTCCCTCCATTGGGAAGACATTCATTGATGTCTGCAACACACCATATAACATTTGACACAATCATGTGATTACCTACAGCACATGTGAGTACAATCATGTGATTACCTACAGCACATGTGACTACAATCATGTGATTACCTACAGCACATGTGAGTACAATCACACTCATGTTGTGTGGAATAAGACATTCAAATAATAATTGTACAGTGTCCCACAATTACGGGAAATTGTATATTAGGTTTACTTAGTTGGTCAATTTAGCCAAGTTCTACTCTATAGAAAGAAGATATGATACAAATAACTTTAGTGATTGACTTGATTCAGAGGTTGAATCTCCCCTAAATGTTTTCATTATTTCAACCGAGGATCAATTGCTCTGTTTTGTTACATCTCACCATTACAGGTATATCCAGACGCAGTGTATCCAGGCCGACAGCTGCAGGAGAATGATCCAATGGTATTTGTGCATATCTGTTGGCAAGGACCCAATCCACCATTTGGCAAGCATTCATTGATATCTGCAATGATAAGATACGTGCTTATACATGAGCCCAGCCATGCATGGGATGATATTAAAGTATAATCTGGGTATTTAAGAGCAGAGGTATTTGTTAAATAATGTTAAATAAAACACCTTTCTTTAGAGGCAATGGTGATGGAAATACGGGCAAGTGAAACAAACAATGAATATACATAAGTGAATAGTAACAAATGAGACAGGGTTTATATCTCACACACATGCAAATATAGGGTTGTTTCATCCACTGAGCCATCCATCTACCATGCAATCAATACCAACTTTCTCTAAGATAATATTTTGTTTCTTGCTTCACTCTTTTTTATTAATTGCTTTGTTCAAATGATACCTCTTTGATTTTTGCACCATAATTGTGATAGCCTTTGGGTGCAGCAGTATGCTAGTGTATGAGCTCTTGCACTCTTATGGCCAGCCACTTGGCCAGCGATTTCTATGGCTAGGTGATGCAGCATGTTCAAGAATGGCTAATTTGTCATATATCCTGATAGCAGCTCTTACAATAATATTAAGGCTATGAATGATTAAGATTGGCTGGAAAGTGCATTTGTGCCTCTCTCAAGGAGAAGATTTCGAGTTTTTTTCCAGCCACTACAGTTTGGAGTGGCCTGCAGGGCAGGGGCTGAGAAGATTGTCCATAGTTTACGAAATTGTATTGAAGAGCATTGGATGCAGGAGGAGGAGGAGTCGTATTGAAAGTGGATATGACAAATGCTTGTTTCTATGCAGGCAGTCCTTGATGAATGCTCAGCTTTTTTCCCCGAAATCCTGCCCTGGGTGTCTTGGTTTATGGCTCTCACCCAGAATTGTGGCATCCTATGGGCCATTTAAGTTCACAATCAGGTGTTCAACAAGGGGAACTGCTTGGGCCAATGTTGTTTGCTCTAGTTCTTCAGAAGCTCATTTCCACCATTGATGGAATGATTAATGTTTACAACTTCTGCTTCAGGCATGGTACCTTGATGACGGTGTGCTTACAGGTAAAAGATCTGCAGTCCTACGTGCATTGAATCTTATTGAAGCACTGGGACCTCACCTCTAAATGTGAAGTTTTCAGTCCCCAAGGCAACCATTTGTTTCCACCTGCTGTGAAGTCATCTCTTTCACCTAACTTAGAGATCCTTGGGGTACCAATAGGTGACTATTTGCATTGCTCTCACTTCATAGCTGAGAATTGTTCCAAGGCAAAGGTGCTATTCACTGCCCTAGTAGAGGTGGCTGAAGCTGACCTTCATGTTGCAGTTTCTCTTCTTCGCATTTGTGGTAGTTATTGTAAATTAGTGCATTTAGCCAGAACCACTCCTCCTAGCCTCTCATGTGAGTCCCTGAAGTTCTTTGATGAGGAGGTAAGTCTCTACCTGCATAGCAGCTGACATCCCAGATGATCACTGGAAGCAAGCACAACTTAGCCTCAGCTTTGGAGGACTTGGCTTTCGTTCTTTATCTTACCACTCATGTGCTGCATTCATCTCATCTTTGTCTTCTTCAGGTTTTGGTAGTCCCCGTAATCGCCATTTTTTGAGCGCTATTTCGAAGTTCAATGCTCTTGTGTCCCCTACAGAGGCCATCACAGTGGAGTCTATTTTGTCCTCTCCTCTCTCCCAGCATGCCTTGTGCAAGAAGTTGGATGATCATCTTTTTGATGACTTCCTCTCCTGCCAATAAGGTGCGACTTCTCTCTGCCTCTGCTCCTCATGCTAGTTCGTGGCTTTTGGTTGTCCCCTCATTAGGGTTGGGCTTGCATGATCCGGCTGAGTTTCAAATCGCAGTGATGTGGTGGCTAGGTATGAACTCTTCTATACAATCAATGTGCCCATTCTGCCCCAATATCACCTTGGATCCTCTTGGACATCATGCAGTGTCATGCAGACATGGTGGTGATGTCATCAGACACAATCGCCTACTAAACATCTTTGCTGAGTTTTGTCGCCGTGCTCACCTATCTGTAAGAGTGGAGGTTAGTCAAGGCCTTTCGAGAGTTCAGAGTAATTCCCGTCCAGCGGATGTGCTAGTCGATGCTTGGGATAGGGCAGCCTTCGATGTTACTGTTACCTCCCCACTCACTCCTGCTACTTTGCATGACGCGTGTAATTCCGCAGGTGTTGCAGCTCACAAAGCAAAGTGCCGAAAGCACTCTTCCGATGACCCAAAGTGTCAGGAGCTGGGGTGGGTATGTGTTCCTTTGGCAGTGGAATCGTATGGGAGCTGGGCAAAGAGGCCCAAAACACCTTCGCTAGACTAGCTTCCATCCTCTCAATCTCCCTACACTGTTCTATAAGGCAAAGGTCTTGACAGAGATTTATGGGCGGTTGAATATCTCATTGGTGAGGTCAGTAGCTAGGGCAATCCTGTCCAGAGATGCAGTGTTCCAGGTTAACTTATGCAATTTTAGAGTTGAACTGTAGGCCTACATGCAGTATATACATGAAGCTCCTAGATGTTTAGTGTAATGTTATATCATAACTAATACTGCTGCTGTGTTTTCCGTGTATGCTTGTAATATCAATGATTATTATTAAAAAAAAAAATTTAATTAATAGTAACAAAGTGTGAAGAGTTGGGATTGCGCTGCATTCCAATGGTGGTGGAGTCTTATGGTTGTTGGGGCACAGAGGCGAGGCAGGCTTTGTTGCAGTTGGCCTCACGACTGGCTGTTCGAACCAACACTTACAAATCCCAAATGCTGAACAGCCTATATGGTCGTCTTAACCTCACTTTGATTAGGTGCAATGCTAGAGCCATACTCAGCAGGTCTCACTTTACTTCTTGTGAGCAAGTTGTTCCGGACAATGTTTTTGTCTAGTAACTTTAAGGTGTTTGATTTATTGTGAAATATATGAATAATGGTTGTATAAATAATAATAATAATACTACTTTTGTTTTGATAATAAATTTTACATATACCGTAGAGATACACATTATTAATACACTCATAGACTACACACAATGTACACAAAATGCTAACTATATCTACCCTACATCACTTTGACCGATGCTACAGCAAGGATGGCAATGCATTAGCTTGTACCAGGTGAAGGTTCAGCCGCTCGTAGAGTTCGGTAAGAACCACTGACTTTGCCTTGGACAAGCAAGTGGCTAGTCGAGAAGCTAGCTGGGAGATAGACTCCAAAGCCTCCTTTCCACAGGCTCCAACGATTCCACCACTAATGGTACACAGACCCAGTCCAGTTCCTTGCATTTGGTGTCATTAGATGAGTGCTTTCTCAGCTCAGTGGTCAGTGCAGCTACACCTGTTGTCAGACTCGCTTCCAAAAGAGTTGTAGGATTAAGCGGAGATGTGACAGACAGGTCAAAAGCTGCTGGCTTGCCCAAGACCCAGTTTGGAACTAAAAGGTCAGCTGGACGGGTGTGGCTGTGATTGGTGAGATTGTTACCTATTTCCTCCTGGACACCAAGATGAGCTCGCCGGCAGGACTTCGCAAGGATATCACGCAGTTTGTTGTGGCGGGAAACCACATCACCACCCCTTTTGCAGGTAACAGCATGAATGATTATTAATAATTATGACGTGTCTTAAGTTCCAAGTTATATCCTAGTCAGAGGGTATGTGCTGTTGGATTTCATTTCTGGTGACAGTTACAAAGTAATGCCTGTACATCTAGGTGTACGACCGTTCGCCCATGCAAGACATTGGACATTAAAGTGATGTTTTGGTAGATGATGACGTAAGAATGCTAACAAAATGAAAGGTTAAGATGTGCATGATTAAGAATAACATTGCTGCACATTTCAGAGACCAGACAAAAAGATCTGTATGACCAAAGGCTGCAGCTGGAGGTGTAAACAGTGCGTGCATGAATTGAGTGTTGAGCAAAACGACCATCTGCAGTTGACACTACGGAGCCTCACGTACCATTCACGTGTGCCAGCAATGTTGATGACAGCCCTCTCACGTGTGGTACATACCCCTATGTGTCGCATGAAAGCCTACCAGCATATCAAGGCCGCTTGGGAAGTAAAATTAACAACATGGCCAGGCGCGTGTTAATTTTAATCCGAACAACGCCCATCCAATCCATACAATTCGTCCGGCATTTACTTGTGGTCGTTCCAACATTACCCACTAATGCGCTACACCATGTAACGCGTGTGTCGCGACACATTACACGCTGCGGGTGTGGTTGCAGTCCCATGTAACGCGTGTGTCGCGACACATTACACGCTGCGGGTGTGGTTGCAGTCCCATGTAACGCGTGTGTCGCGACCCGTTACACGCTACGGGTGTGGTTGCGGTGCCATGTAACGCGTGTGTCGCGACCCGTTACACGCTACGGTTGTGGTTGCGGTCCCGTGCATGCACTCTGGTAGTACTGAGCTCATACGTGCACGCGCAACCATGATGCACGCATGGTTAGATATCAGAGTAGTCTCCGGTAAGTTATTTCGCTTCTCATTGTTCTCAGTAATCTACATATACTATACATGCATGCAGATAATACAAAGATGCATGAACATACATCGACCACTTTAATAGGGTATTTATCTATAGCATTCACCGCATGCCCTAGCTGTCGCTCACCAGTACACGTCTGTGTTCCGGAAACCTGCGAGTATCCGGAGCAACAAGAGAACTGCGACACGTACCGTAGCACCGTGTTGTACATGGCGGTCGATGAGTACCCGGTACTGTATACGACATTAGAAGTAACGCGGGCTTTGGCGGTTTGCCGTATAACTTACGCTGCACAGTAGCTCCACCCCCATCCGAAATTGCTGCAGTCGTAGTAGTATGTGTACGTGGTCTGCACGTAGTACGAGTTTTGTACTGATTGTGAAGCCATCACGTAGCACACGCTATACAATTAACACCAGATGGAGTCACAACACAAACGAGAGCACTGCATACGCTTAACGATAGTTGCCTTATGTGTCGCGTGCTTACCCAGTTTGAGCGACGCTTTGATGGATTATAGTGATGCAGAGGACCAGAGCTACAAGAACAGAGCTTGCCATTTTGACCTCGCACTACGCCACTGCCCTAGTAAAATGAACGCAAACACTCTGTAAATCAGTTCTGTCCGTTATTGTATTTATAGTCGAAAGCTTTTACTGCTCCGATTCAATTTGCCACGCCCACCGGGCTCGTTATACACCATTTGACCGTCTCGATTCTATCACATGGATAGTTAAAGATATACATATACAAATATACAACAATAGAATACATGAATCGAATAAATGCACATTATTATTATTATTATTAAAATAAGTCCTATAACAGTCAAGTTGGTAACTAACCTTTAGTCAACTCTACTTAGGATATGGCGCGAAGCGCTGAGTACCTCAGGATAGATAGACTGAGTTGGAGTTGAACCAACTACTTGTTACAGTTTGTTTGTTTTTTTGTTGTTTTTTTTTTTTTTTTTTTTTTTTGCGTTTTTTTTTTGTTTCTTTTTGTCTTTCCGGTATCCATGAATTGAAATATAGTTTATCCATTACATTAATAGTCGTAATTGAAATCATTTCAGTAGTATTCGTTGAATTGCGACTGCTCACGAGCCTCCATGCAGTTTCACATAACTGAACCTAGCCTCATTCATGGATTTCAGGCATGGCATTTAGATGATGTTGTCTATCTGGTAGATTAAAAAACAAGTGATCCAAAGGGTCCCTATGCTGCACACTTATTCCAGAAGTCAGACAACCCAATGGATGCCACAGGATGAGAACCGTTACACTAGATGGCCCATGCATGGGAGCAAGCCGGAAATTTATACATCTCTAGAAGAGCAAAGTCCTCATCTCCCCAGTGATTCTGTACAGGTAAGAAATCATCCATGCCTTGTACACTGACTATAATACAAGAAATAGGAATTCCCATGGCTTCATGTGATCATTGCAAAACCGAGCTTTTCTGCAAAAGTAACACCACTACATACACCTCCCTTCCATACCCCTCCCTTCCATACCCCTCCCCTCCATACCCCTCCCCTCCATACCCCTCCCTTCCATACCCCTCCCCTCCATACCCCTCCCCTCCATACCCCTCCCCTCCATACCCCTCCCCTCCATACCCCTCCCCTCCATACCCCTCCCCTCCATACCCCTCCCCTCCATACCCCTCCCCTCCATACCCCTCCCTTCCATACCCCTCCCCTCCATACCCCTCCCCTCCATACCCCTACCCTCCATACCCCTCCCCTCCATACCCCTCCCCTCCATACCCCTCCCCTCCATACCCCTCCCCTCCATACCCCTCCCTTCCATACCCCTCCCCTCCATACCCCTCCCCTCCATACCCCTACCCTCCATACCCCTCCCCTCCATACCCCTCCCCTCCATACCCCTCCCCTCCATACCCCTCCCCTCCATACCCTCCCTCCATACCCCTCCCCTCCATACCCCTCCCCTCCATACCCCTCCATACCCCTCCCTTCCATACCCCTCCCCTCCATACCCCTCTCCTCCACATGGGCGTACGCAGCCTTCAGGAAGGGGGGGGGGGGGGGGTCGAATTTTGTTAATAGGTGACCCATGTTTTGAGTGTTATTCCATTTTGAACACGTGTGACGTGAGGCAAAGTTATTAAATTATGTCATTACCGGTACTGCGTAAGCGCAATGGTACTTGCAGTGGCGTACATGTAGTTTTATAATGAGTTTATTGTACGCCATATTTTGTTCATACCGTAATTCGGTTTATTCAATTTAATTACAAAACCTAATGTCACGGACGAAACAGCCGTGGCGTATACAGGATTTCAGCGAGGGGGGTGCTTAAGGTCAGGCCCCATACGAAAAGTGGGGGGGGGGGGGGGGGGGGGGGGGGGGGGGGCCAGTCCGCTTCAGGTCCGATACCTTTGTTTGGCACACAGAAAATACGTTATCGTTAATTACAATTTTGACCGAGGGGGTGCTCAAGCACCCGGTAGACCCCCCCCTGGATACGCCACTGACATGTATGTAAAATACTAGTACGCGATATGAAAAAAATTTTCCAATGGTGAAGGTGACCTCGCATAGGGGAGGGGGGGCGGGGGGGGTCGTTCAAACCCATCGACCCCCCCCCCCCCCCTGCGTACGCCCATGCTCCATACCCCTCCCCTCCATACCCCTACCCTCCATACCCCTCCCCTCCATACCCCTACCCTCCATACCCCTCCCCTCCATACCCCTCCCCTCCATACCCCTACCCTCCATACCCCTACCTTCCATACCCCTACCCTCCATACCCCTCCCCTCCATACCCCTACCCTCCATACCCTCCCCTCCATACCCCTCCCCTCCATACCCTACCCTCCATACCCCTCCCCTCCATACCCCTCCATACCCCTCCCCTAATACCCCTACCCTCCACACCCCTCCCCTCCACGCCCCTACCCTCCATACCCCTCCCCCATACCCCTCCCCTCCATACCCCTCCCCTCCATACCCCTCCCCTCCATACCCCTCCCCTCCATACCCCTCCCCTCCATACCCCTCCCCTCCATACCCCTCCCCTCCATACCCCTCCCCTCCATACCCCTCCCCTCCATACCCCTCAGAATTATGGGCATCGCACCTGCCACATTTGACACCCTAGGCGTCTCTTTGGAGTCTATTCTTCTGTGCCAACTTTATTCCCTCCAATATCATGAAGCTCAGAAGCTGTTAGCCAAAGTAGAAGAGATTGCAGGTACTGACTCACAAGTAGCCTTTACCCTCAATCGGATCTGTGATGGTTTCTATCACTTGGCTCAAGCTATTCCAATGGACCCCATGCATTAGTTTTTGATGCTCTACTGATGCTGCAATGTTTCTTGCATGGCAATCGCTATAACTAATGGTATATTTGTGGAAGAGTCAAAGGGTCACTTTGAAAATAGGTAAAATCTTAGGTACTCCATTTGAGTGCTTGTTGCAAGTGCGTTGAACCTATATTTAGAAGCATGTTCAACTCAATGTATATCTGAGTCCGGCTGAACTGAGTTAGGAGATGGAGCAGTAAGATTAACACGCACTTCCATCCTCGTGCATCACTATACGATGGTGTTGTCTTCCACATAGTCTCGGTTTGGTGGGCTGGGCATCCATTGATGTTGAAACCAGCTAGGTATGCCTTTTCAAATATGTCTGACTGCCAATGATGCATCCATCTTCTTAAGGGGCATGGGGGAACGAGGTCAACGGTCTTATGTCGACTTGCAACTCGCCTTGCTATCCACAACTGTATGCCTAAGTCCATGGCAACCTATGCAAGTCCATGGCAACCTATGCAAGTCCATGGCAACCTATGCAAGTCCATGGCAACCTATGCAAGTCCATGGCAACCTATGCAAGTCCATGGCAACCTATGCAAGTCCATGGCAACCTATGCAAGTCCATGGCAACCTATGCAAGTCCATGGCAACCTATGCAAGTCCATGGCAACCTATGCAAGGCTGAACATTATCCTGATGAGGGCGAACTCTATAGGGCAATTTTATCTATGTCCTAGATTATGTTATTTATATCACATTAGTCAATGCACTAACATACAAGGCCTACGGCTGTTTCGGTCGTGACATTATAGGTTTTAAATTCTAATTATTTAATAATTATAATAATTTTATATTTTATTTTATTTTAAGATGCAACTTTACAGGTATAAAATGATGGAATTACGGTTTTTCAATTCATGGTGGACTCATTAACAGACACCTATCATGGGAGACAGTTTATTCACTACATTTTGCCGGAATACAGGGTTTTATAGTTGAAATAGGTTAAGCACACACTCTACTTCGCACAACATCTATGATGCATATTAACACTATTACATACATTCCTAATTTATTATTATTAATGCACAGTTGCCATTGGGAGTGATGCTAAAAAATGAGAATGTTCTAGGAGATATGATAGAAGATGGATTACACCGGTATATTCCTACGACTACAACCTCCCAGACGTTGGATGGGTGTGCAGAAGGTGGACATACAAGAGCTGTTGAAGTCAAGCTACACAATGTTAGCTACATTCCTTTGGGTGGTGATCAACTGACAATAGCGAGAATTTGGGGTAGCCAAAGTATACTTTCAAACTCAGACAATGGTTTTGAGGGGTTTGTACCTGTGATAGAAGATTGGCACACAAAGATGTGCTTTATGGAGGTAACCTGGTTTCTTTATTATACTAGGGGTGCATAACCTGAATGGGTTGCTAATAGGGTTTGGAATTTGGTCATATAACATTGCATCTTGTCTGTTGATTGATGCACAGGTGATATGGAAGAGGCTGTACAGTCCTTGCTCAGGTATGGATACTGGGACTCTCTTCCAGCTAAGAAAGCTTGTGATAAGTTTATGCAGCTGGCAACTATAGCACATGTCATGTCAGCTGCAATTCAGATAGCAGGAGTCACAAACATGTCTGACTGTCCTCAAAGATCTTGTCACGTGATAAGCCTTTGGCAGCGGTGAAGTCATTACATTGATCAGTGAAATGGAATACATTGCTGGGACATCTGAGTCAGCCTGCCCTTCAATAGACACTGTACAGGAGTACGCTAAGGAGTCACAGTCACTGGGCTGACTACTCTTAGAATTCAAAGATGGTATTCGCGAGGGGGATGGGAACAGAGTCCTAATATGCTGGAAATATTTTCTTTTTTATTTCGCACTACTAAGCATACAAATTACTGCATAGAAGCATTCAACATACAGATGCAGTATTACTATATCTTGCCCAAATGGTATGCTGAACAGATGTTGTGGAGCTGCTTCATCAACAGGGAGGGTGGAACAACATACCAGCTGACCTACACATGGAACACCTCAATAAACTACTGAAGGGCACAATCTGTCATTTGGGTGCCAATAAAACTCCTCAGGCAATTATCAGAGCTGGGAAAGCCCTCAGCACTCTAAAATATATACTTGAAGAGTCAAAAGTACTGGTGTATGGGTTACAACCAACCATACGACAAGGTCAGAAGCTGAAGATCTGATGAAGATGGTCACAGAGCTCTCACAGAACAAGGTGTTCTCTCATAATCCTGGAAGAAAGCATCAAATATTTCCATCCATTCAATACAACAAGCTGTTGGAGTCGATCAATCAGAAAAAGCTTGACCTCTGGATGACTCAGAAGGTTGGAGAAATCCTTAAACTTTCACCTTTTTCTCAGTAGAGATTTAAACCTGTGTGATTGTCCAATTGTATTTGTAAGTGATGTTTTGCCTTGAGAGTAAAGGTTCAGACGTAAAAAAATTTGCTAAATGTGTGTGTGGGAATGGTACCTACAGGTCCCAGACACTATACATATATAAGGGAGACCAAGGTAGGGGGGGACTCCATCAGTCATCAGCCACTGCGTGCACAAGTCTCCCAACCCACCTCTCCCATACTGTTTGCACACCTGTCCTATACAACATTTCTGCCATTTGTATATTCATGCAATTAATGATTTTCATGCATATATACCAGTTGATGGAATAACAGTTGCTTGTAATTTAACAGAATGAAATGGGAAAAGATTTACAATCACAACTATGTGTTGTACATTTGCATTTAGCAGCACAAACATCACAGCATTTACAACCTGCATGCATGCAATGCTATTGTTAGTACAGTCAAAACAAGACATGAGCTTAGCCCTTCTGCACTCTTCTTGGCCCCTGCAATAAAGTTCCATTTCCTTGCTTTGGAATCTAAAATCGGCCGTTTTCCAAAACAGTACAGCATTAGATGGGAGACCATTTCTACCAGCTCAACACACTCCTGAACATATGATTCGATGTCCGATGTAGGTCCCCAATGGATGACCTGGCGTACATCTACACAGTCTATGCCCATGCCAAATGCTATGGTACATATCACTACACAAAGCTTGTACCAAAAGAGGTTACAATAGAATCTCGTATGGACTTTCGTGTTACACCTGTATACATGTCCACAAGGCGAAACATTGCTAAATTTGGTGCCCCAACTGGTTCAGTGAACTCTTGTCTTAGTGAAGAATGAAAGAAGTAGTACACTCTTAACACCTTCTACAGTAAAATTATTACCCTTGACAGTCGACATCTAGTAGCTCTAAGCTAAATATTCAGTGGTGTAAAGACATCTTCTATGCTCGCTTTCACACGTACTGAATAACTGATATTAGGCTTATCTGGTGATGAAGACACAATGACTGTGTCAATAAGACCGAGACTAGTAATGACGTTCTCTCTCGTTGTGGTTGTGGCAGTTGCTGTCATGGCCATGATGTAGACGTGTGATGGAATTAAGCTTCTTACTGCTCCAAGATTTCTAAATTCCTGTCCAAAAAAGTCACCCCTACAAATAAGGACATGACAGTATGAAACCAATTTAAATAATGCAGAAGGTAGCTAACCATTTGGGAACACAGTGGACCTCGTCCACTACAAAGGCCACCAAATTACTTTTATACACAGGAGTCCTGAGCATTTCTCTCCATGTCAGTCTTGTTTTGCAACAAACGTTCTGGACCTATAAAGACTATTTGAACCTCGCCTCTTAGTATCGCTTCACATTGGGCACGGTCATCCGTTTCGCTACTTATATACGCCGCTGAAACACCTTTAGTGTTGAGAGCTGTTACCTGTGCAGTCATAAAAAGCTGTTAGTGCAGCCTAATTTTATAAGGAGTTGCAACATACTTGGTCCTTCATCAAGGCAATTAGCGGCGACACGACGATCACAATGCTTCCAACGCGCCCATAGAGGTAGTCAAAGGCGAACGGTAGCACGGAGAAGCACAACGATTTACCACTCCCAGTGCATGGGAGAATGATCATGAGGAATACATCATTTCCTTGCATAAAGCTCTTCACGGCTTTATGCTGATTTTCCCTAAGGGAGGGATATCCCAGCTTTACACAAGCTTTTAAGATCATTGATGGCGTCGAGATCGTTGCTTGCCATGACTAATAAAACGTGCTCTAACTTATTGATCAATTACACTCCATAAATACATACTTACATTAAGGAAAGCTTTGTCTACACATTGGGGCGCTGAGCAGTCTACCACTAGGCCAAAGCCCTGCATCAGGGTCAAAGCACACTCCACCCCCCTCCCATGTTATGGCATCAGGCCCAACCCCTGTCTCTGCACACAGTGTGTGGTTTGTGTGAACATAGATACATGTAATGTGCAGTTAAAATATGCACAATTTGTGCTATTGCTAGTTAGCAATTAGAGTTTACATGTACTGTGGCTGCACCAATACGTATGTCTGGTATGCTTTGCTTCACCTCTTCCGAGGTTCCAAATGGTGTCAGTGGGAAGGCCTGTTCTGGCAGCTACTGTACATGGCTGCACCAATGTGGGTGTTGTATTTGGCTGGATTGTAGCCACATAGCTCCACCATACCAGGGATAGAAAGATGGAGCGGAAGCTCTTAGATGTGAGTGTTCTCCCATCTTTGAAGTGGAAGAGGGGTGAGGAATGAGTGGAACAGTGACAGCATTCTCTGTGGAACTGAACACACCTGTCCATCTGGTTGGTTTTGGACCACTTGATGAAGAAGTGCATGCCCTCCGGACCAGCAGACATCTTGTCTGGTAGGTTGGAACCTAGGGTCAAAACTCTGATTCTTGAGTAAATTCGCTGAGCCTGAGGTGGATGACTCCAGATGGTCAGTCTCAACATTGGGTTCCTGGACCCTGCTGTTCTTCACCAGTACAAAAAAATAGATACAGGATTGTCATCTCCATAGAAACAGTCCCAAACAGACTTTTAAAACAGAGCTCTCTTATTGAACCCTAGAACAACAAAGTACCAGGACATCATGCAACAGACTAAAATGCCTCTACCACTAGGCCAAAGGCTTTGCATCAGACCTCTCACCCCCCTCCCATCATGTACTTGATTGTGAAGTTTATGGCATCAGGACTATAGCTCCCATGCGTGCCATCACCATCGCTGCACACAATGTGTGGTGCTACACATATATAGTTGTGCTTTTAAGACATACATGTACAGGTACACAGTTTGTTCTCTTAAAACTGGGAGTTATACCAACATCACCACCAGTTTACAATGGACCTACCACATAATCCTCAAGGGCCATACAATTGTAATTCAGTACATGCATGTACTTGTGCAAGGGTCCAGGTGTTTTAGTCAACTTCAATTCCATCTGAATAGTTATCCTCATCTTCACTCTCCTCATCTTTGCCTACATGTTCATCACCACCTGTACCACCCTGGACCTACAATGTAACTACATGTACATAGGCCTATACTAGTACCCTGTACATATAGGCCTATCCTGGCCCTACATGTACATGTAGCTACATAGGCCTACCCTGGACCTACATAGGCGTACCCTCTCAGAGAAAACTACTTGTACCCCAGGCAGTCTAACATGAGATTAGGCTAATCACAGTTTACAATTGTAAGGTCTAGCACATAATGAATAGGTCTATACTTAGTACACACTTGTAAGCAACACACACACACACACACACACACACACACACACACACACACACACACAAACACACGCACGCACACACACACACACAGCTCATTGTTCTGGCTTCACAAACAACTTAGTTTTGCATTCAAGCAAAGGGCTCCTGAATTGTAGAAATTATGTCCATAGTATTTTACAACTGAGGGAGTGGGTGCAGAGATAGTACCAGTACGAGTTAAATGTACTTATTACACTCTACTACTTTCACATACATAATACATACATATATACATACACACACACACACACACACACACACACACACACACACGCACACACACTGGTGCAAGCATTTCGTAGATCAAAACAAGCAAAGGTCGAATAAATGCACACACCAATGTACCTCCTACACAGAGGAGATTTTGCAAGCTATCCTTATCAACACAAAGAAGAATAGCACTGAGATCCACCCCCCAGGATTTATGCTGCTCATATGATCAGTGCATGGAGCCATGTGACTGGTTTAGCCATTCCATGGAGAGAGATGCCCGTAGTTTTTCATGGCTTGCTTATCAGCTTTGGTGTATCGCGGTAACCAACACAGCATGCAGTAGGTTTGTGTGTGTCACCTGTCTGATAGAGTAAGTCACTTGGCTGGTACCATGCATGGTCCATTTTGTTACATGTCTTCACGTCCAGAATGTGCACTCATTAAACCCTACCTGTAGAATGGTGCAACTGTTGCAGCATGATGTATTGGTGCTATCTGCATCATGTAAAAGAAGCATCAATGCGGCCATTGAGCGTGATAGACAGTCAAGTGAGGAAGCAAGAGATGCACTAGTAAGTAAGGTGGTGCACTGGATGCTTGATGCAACTGAAGAGAACTGAAGAGAATATTAATTTTATTCAAGGGACCTACACTCTGAAATTGTATCTTACTCGTGACCTTGACTTTCTTAGTAAGATGTATGGACTCTCTGATACAAGTGGTACATGTATATGTGAATGCATAAGCCCACTTGGAGAACAGACCCGCTTTGCTCGTTTCAAATCGCCTCCAGCTTCCATGAAACGTCTGTGATCAAGTACAATGGAATCCAAGACAAAAGAACCCCTACTATCAATAACTGATCCGGTGTTTTCAAGCAAAACAGGCATGAAAACCACATTGCAAGATCACTATCTTAGCATATCACCTCGTATGAGACAACTGCATTGCCATCCCTAAGAAAAGAAATAAATATTCTACCAAATCTACTCAACTCAATCTCAATTGGCATGCATATTCAAAGCAAGAGTATCAGCGGACTCGTACGCGTGTAGACTGTAGTAACGTAGAAACAAATTTAAAAAAAGCAACATCGTACCCTCCTCATCATTTTGAGTCAGGCTATTATCTCGAAAAATATAAGCGGAATTCGCTGAAAACTGCAATAGTTCAAACCGCATCCCAAGAGATATCAACACCAGTTCTCAGTGATGACACCTGGAAAGCTTGGTATCTTTCTATGCGGCTACACCTTGCATGTAGTACCTTCATCTTGTGAGGAATTATCGATGGCTTCGCGACAGAGCACTTTTTCTAGAACATACGCGCCAGGTGGAATTAATGAGTGCTAGGTGCTTAAAATTCATAGTGGGCGCGTGCATAGTGCCGATTTTTCAATGGACTGAAACAGCCGTGGGCCGGGCCACGACAGGCAAAGCCACTACGCGTTAGATTTAGGAATTTTGCTACCTGCTAAGGCCTTCTCTGCCATAGGAAAGTGCATAGAACACTTCATTACAGGATCAGTTGGCTTTGGTTCTCTCACGACTACTGCACATGCGCAGACTTGCATAACTATATCAAGTTATGATTAGTAATAGTTATTCTTCCAGAGGATGGAGGCCGTCCTTCTCAATCCACGCTACCACCAAGCGCTCTCAATCCTAAAAGGTTTCAGAAATGGAGCTATGTGCGTGAAATCGCGATATTTTTTGTGCAATTCTGTAGTGGCTTCAGTAGCTGTTAGGCTTTATAGCTTCAATAACACGTGTATCGAGGTTTCATTTCTTCTCGAGTAAAGAATTGATAGGAACTGTTTCCTGCGCACAGGTATGGACTCAAAGTGAGGCTCCCTCACTCGCTGGTCACGACTCTTCTGTTCCATAATGGAAGGTACGTAAGAGACCACGTGCACCAATGGCAGTGCTTGCGTCTTGCTTTAATCTCGTTAAGCTCTCCAAATGCCTATTTGTTTTCACAGCGTTTATAACTGATTAGTATATGTTTGCTATGATGTAATCCCTTTTCATTATCAAGTTGTCTCTGCAATGTGTATATCACAGTAACCACACCCTCTCCCATCTGCATACCCTCCACTCCTCACTCCACCCACACCCTCCCACTCCTCCACCCCTCCATCCACACCCCTCCACCCACACCCTTCCAACCCTCCACCCACACCCTCCCACCTCCACCCACACCCTCCCACCCCTCCACCCACACCCTCCCACCCCTCCACCCCACACCCTCCCACCCCTCCACCCCACACCCTCCCACCCCTCCACCCCACACCGTCCCACCCCTCCACCCCACACCCTCCCACCCCTCCACCCACACCCTCCCACCCCTCCACCCCACACCCTGGTGCTCCATTATATCAACAGTATGAAGGACAAACTTGCCTTCATTTTTCGTGCAACACTCCAACACTCCAAGAACCTGGCCTTCTTTGTTGCAATGTACCGTTCCCTGATGTGGTTGTGTAAGGTGGTGTGTGGGGCCACTAAGCCACACCACAGCTTCATCATGGCAGGTCTCACTGGATATGTAGTCTTTGGGGAGAACAATCCTGTGAACATGCAGGTGAGCAAAGGGTTAATGTGTCACATTTTATAGCCTGATGTGGTAAGTATACTATAGACCTGGTGACATATTGTGTGCTGGGGTACAATGCAGTAGTACGAGGATACTGGGTGGGGTTAGCTTGCTCAGGTCATGACCCTGGGTGGGGTTAGCTTGCTCAGGTCATGACCCTGGGTGGGGTTAGCTTGCTCAGGTCATGACCCTGGGTGGGGTTAGCTTGCTCAGGTCATGACCCTGGGTGGGGTTAGCTTGCTCAGGTCATGACCCTGGGTGGGGTTAGCTTGCTCAGGTCATGACCCTGGGTGGGGTTAGCTTGCTCAGGTCATGACCCTGGGTGGGGTTAGCTTGCTCAGGTCATGACCCTGGGTGGGGTTAGCTTGCTCAGGTCATGACCCTGGCAGGTTATATTAAATGAGGTCACGCTAATCTTTCGCTCAAAACATGAAGCCATTGAAAAGCTTCTCTTCATCTTTTGGTAGCTTATAAAAACAGAAGGTGAATGTAGTATCAATGTAGATTGTTAATTTGTCAGCAATGGGAGGCAGTTTAAGGCCTGACCATCAAATGTTTACCACCAAATGCTGTATAAACAACAACACAACAGATATGCTGCACGTGGCATGTCTGCAATGTGTGGGTGGGTGTGGTTAGTATTTACCTCCTACACATGATGTCATCGTTTGTGCACATGATGTCATCGTCACCAATGTCATTTGCTTTACCTGTTAGCTTAGGATGTGTGCTTGCAAGTTAAAAGGCTTTGTGAAATAGATTTGTATTCCCAGTGTTGTATTTGATAGAATTGATCCCGTCCCCAGGCCATTGTGTGTGTAGTGAGCCCTCCTCCCCAGGCCACTGTGTGAGTAGCCATTTTTACTGAGTCTCATCCCCAGGCCATTGTGTGAGTAGTGATCCTCTCTCCCTCAGGCCATTGTTTGTTTAAATAAAGCCCACCCTCTGCAGGTCAATCTTTATCTGCTGTCGCGCATCACAGCTGGCTTTGCAAGAGTGCTGGTGAAGAAGAGATATATACCAGAGCCTCAGTTTAAAGTGTTCCCCTGGTTTGCAGCCTTTGTGTGGGCCATGGTGCTGTGTCTGTTTGAGTACCATCCTGAAACCCTCCAGTCATCCCTACAGAACTCCATGAACTATCTCTATAGAGACAGCACCATCTGGAGCAATCTGTGGGATTTTTTTGTCTACAATAGTTCAAACCTTTGGTGATAACTATTATATTTATTATTTTGTATCTGTAAACAAATACGCAAGCACATAAACATGCAACCAAACAAATAGTTGTACATCCAACAACTAGGCACGTAGCCTTGCCAGCAGGTCCCTGGCATTAGAACGCACTAATGTGCTTTTGGGTTGATCATGGAGGCTGGTGACCACACTAGCTGTTTTCTGATGTTGGAATAGCCTGATGCAATGCCAGACCAGACCAGTTAGTCAGTCTTGTGCCTCCACCCCAAGCTCCATGCTGGAAGAACACCCTTCCACAAAGCTCAGTATGCGTATTTATTGAAATAACTTGTCAGACTAATGAGTTTGACGGCGTGACATTACTAAGTGAGCGTTTCCACACAGAGGCACTACAAATGACGGCTTCCGCCAAGAGAAAATAGAAGGCATGTATGTGCATGATGATGATTTGTTCCCCGAACTACTGACACACTGCAAGCACAATCATCAAAATATAAAGTGTCGGTCATATCTACGGGTGGGGTTGAGGGGGAGGGGGAGGGGGAGACAAAAGCTGGCAATACATAGTGTGATGAGCACATGATTAGACAATACATAGTGTGATGAGCACATGATTAGACAATACATAGTGTGATGAGCGCATGATTAGACAATACATAGTGTGATTAGCGCATGATCGGGCATTGGACACTACTTTGATAATCATAATACTATACACCTATGTCTCTTCTTCATCTGTGCTCTCCTGTCTTTGAATTGCAAGGCCGCTCTGACAGCCTCCATGAATACAGAGGTGACACTCGGCTGGAGGTTGGCTGTACACTCAATGTACTTCACTGCTCCTGTGGTCTTCTGCAACTGAAGGCCTTGTGGAAAAGTGACTGGCGCCATGTTTAGATCCTTTAGCCTCTCAATTATCTCAGGCCTATCTCTGAGATCAGACTTGGTTCCTACCAGGATGATGGGCGTGTCAGGGCGATGATGATGGATCTCTGGGTACCACTGGAATGAAGAGTGGGCAACTCAAGCACTGTGATGTACCAAGAGAACTCACTTTTGCTGAAACGTTTTCGAATGATGCTGGACTAACTAGTGAGAAGCACATGAGAAACACATCCTAGCACAGGTATAGAGGAGAGAGGGAGGGAGGGAAGAGGAGAGATGGGGAGGGAGAGGAGGGAGGGAAGGAGAGAGGGAGGAAGTGACAGGGAAAGAGAGAGGGGAGGAGTGAGGGATAGAGAAAGGCATTAAGATATGGCTATAGATAAAAGTAACTAGTAGAAACTTGAGCTTACTGTGTCTGGATAGCACAAGGGACGAAGTCTGTTGTAGTCATCTTGGCCTGCAAACATGACACGTGGTGAAGAATAAACCTATGAATTATCCAATCCTGGCACTGACCTGCAGTATCCCATAATCCCAGTGTCACCACTTTATCATCAACTATTATGTTTGCTGAATAGTTATCTGACCTGTAAGAAAATGGCATACAATGCTGAGATGGGGAGGTATGGAGGAGAGAGCAAAGACACTGCCTAACATCTTTGCAGTGGTTCATGGCTTCCCTGTACCCCACACTCCTCCCTCCTCCTACACCATTGGGACGCTCCTCCCACTCCCACAGGAAGCTCCTCCCACCCTATTCAAACAGCTCAGATTGGTTTCAGGTAATTAGGAAGGAAACGACAGAGATCACATACTACACTGTTCACTCCACGTGCTTCTGTAACACTTCATTCGATACCGAATATTATAAAGGGTGCAACCTTCGCGCGCGATGGAAAGATTTCAGCAATACTGTCAATTGCAATCTCGGCACAATACCGTCAAAAAAAAATCTATATCTACAGATTGAAGCTCAACATTTATATGGTTTGGGCTAACGGACATGCCGTATATTGCCGCTCTCTCCCTCGTATATTTGCAATTGCATCATGTTATAAATAGTACAAAGGTGGTTTTAAATAAGCCATATCCTTCATTCCTGTTTGATCAAATTATCAACATGCCTGGTAGTGTAAACAGCAACACCGCATGCATGTCAATGGAAGCCGTCTATTCGCACCCATATTCCCCAATGTATAACTTTTGAAACATGAATTCCATCTCGGGCATACGCCATGCAGTAGAGCGCGTTGCCGCAGTGCGAACAACAGTACATGTCCATGCATGTGTTTATAGTATAATTTCTGGCATAAAAAGCAAGGGCGCTTGCTTCTGCTCGGCGATGACTTACACAGTTGGAAGGTAGTCTCCGGGCACTGATCGAGTCGTGAAGCTTATCAACAGGCAGGTTTTTCCGACGTCACTTGATAGGAAAACAGAATACAAGTGACCGCCTCGCCGTCTCAAGACCCTATGACTAATCTGAAGGTTTGATCAACACTTACCCATCTCCGACGACAACACACTTAATATGCATCGCTGCTATCGGTACTTGATAACACCGTCGTCACTTTGTTAGCACGTGCCCATTCCTTATGAATGCGGGAAACCCCAGCAACTCGTGTGCACATGCGCCCCTGAATTCTGTTATTTCGTATTTATGCGGCAATTATGAACAAACAATTGAAATTGATAAATCCAATAAGTAACCGATAAACGTACTGTTCGTACCGTTACCATATGGCAATTCGATCCCTCTCCTACCCCCCCCCCCCCCCCCCCCCCCCCCGTAGTTCCATTCCACTTTTTAGCAGCTCTATTAGATACGCATAAAGTGAGGGTCAGGCCGTAGAATCTAACTTCAACAAATGAGTTGCGCGACCACTTGGACGTGCAAATCTCGTGTCAGTACGAATGCAATCGGTGCATCAGCGAAGTCTAGTATGACATCATTGTGAAAGCTGACCGTTGTGACCACCACAACTGTAGGCATGACCACGGCTGTCGAAGGTGCACCATGCACCCTGGCCTTGACTGGTCGGCCACGCCCCCTCCTTGTTATAACTACTTCCAAAAGTTAGCAATCATGTTAGTACATGTTAGTACGTGCTCAATCATGTTAGTACATGTTAGTACATGTTAATGCATGTTAGCAATCATGTTAGTACATGCTCAATCATGTTAGTGCATGTTAGTACATGTTAGCAATCATGTTAGTACATGCTCAATCATGTTAGTGCATGTTAGTACATGTTAGTGCATGTTAGCAATCATGTTAGTACATGCTCAATCATGTTAGTACATGTTAGTGCATGTTAGTGCATGTTAGCAATCATGTTAGTGCATGTTAGTACAGTAATGTATATCTGGGCCTATAGTATAATACAAGACGTAAAACTTGAGCCACGCCCACGCTATGGCATAGGTGTGGCAATTGATGATATGCTCGGCCCCGCCCCCCCCGCCCCGCCCCCCCCTTTCTCGTTCCGCATTTTGGATCCGCGCCACGGTAAGAGAATACCTCGAGTCATTCGATTGAGAGCTCAAATTGATTGTACACCATCAATGATCGCTACATGTATATGACTTCCCGTTGGCGTCACAATTTCTTCCATCAGCAAAATCAATTCAATTGTAGACCACATGATCACAGCTAATATCTATCATGGGATCAACAAGTTATATCACACTGGGGACGAGACAAGCAATCAACCTCCAGCCCGATGACCTCCACGATGTCATAGCCACGTCGTTCAACAATACGTTCTATAGGACGTGTCGTTCTCGATTACTTACAGCAAGCAATACTTGATTAAAGATAATCAATCCGTGTCAACGGTATTCTAGCTTGTGTGAGTACAGTTCAGAACAAATCACACAATGCATGGAAACCTAGCTCATACCAGCATACATTGCTAGCATACGTACGTACACTGACAATGCGCGGCCCAATGAGACAACGCGGCTCCGTTATATTCTTCCGTACCTCTCAGTATACCTAGCAGCGTAGGTAGCCTGCTGCTTGAGCTAGACAAAGAACATTGCAATATCATTTAGCAAAAATGACGTCACCTTACTTTAATGCTAGTGGCTTTTGCAGCTGTTGAGAATCATTTTTGCTTGAGACGTCATCATTAATCAATGACTTCATTTTAACTCACATTTATGAAGCAAACCGGAAGGTCCGTTGGGGCAAAATGAACAGCAAGATTTGGGCTGTGTCAGGCTGCATAATACGTCGCAATAGCAATTGGCTGTGCGTGTGTGGTACCATCAAGATTCTGACGTAATCACGTGATGCTGCATGGTTGGCTCACCTTTGGAACAAAAGAAACAGCAGTTATGTCTCGAAACGCAATTTGTAGCGCAAGAACATCGCGCAATACCTGAAGGAGAAAGGCAAAGGGGAGGCAAAGTCTCAATTCATATTCGGGTTTCATACGTACAATTAGTGCAGCAAGGCAACGACCCTGTCGAATTGCATTTGAGGTCACAAGAACACAGTGCTGTTGGAAGAGTAAAGGCAAATAAATACCGCACTTCAATTACCCTTGTAATCTCTCCCCGGCCACTCCCTTCAACCATGGCTGTTTCCATTTCTCATGATCAGTCATGCAACACGCGTCCTTCTCACCTTCCTGGCAGCCAAGGCAGCAATCGCGGTTGAGCGCGCATTGCCAGTCACAGAAACAAGATTGACTATTAGCAGTAGCGATCAAAGTGAGTAGAGAAATCAAAGTGATTTGAACCATTTTTTTTTTTTGTCTTTCTGTGCAGTACTGAGCTACAGTACTTCAGCTAGGAATTCGAACATATAGCCCTGAAGAAAGGATGTGGCTGCAATGAACGCACTAAAGGGCTTCATTCGTAATGATGTGTTGCCCATGAGCACAAGTGGCTATACAGATAATTATATGTACCTGTAGCGCTAGCGAGCTGGAAGTGTAAACCGACAGACGTGAGCTATACCATGCATCATGTTAAATAATCAAAACGCATTATAAATTGTTATTGTATTATTCAGGCAGGTGCAATACCTTTTACCGCTTAGCAACAACCACCGACCTTTAAAACTTCAGCCTAGTGCTGTGGTTATTTCAATGCATGCAAGAACTATCTTTTGCATGCATATATCTCGCTTCATATATGAAGATGGTATGGCTCGAGCAACACATAGTGTCGTTAATATGTTCGTGGTATCGTCTACCTTGCAAGTGTGCGGTGACAAATTACTGTGAGCTTCTTGCTGACTTGCCCACGTAATGAACATACAGTTGTAACCGCAGTTACTGTAACCGCTTTAAATCCGTCATCTATTTCATTAGTACACATCAAACTTCGATTCGAAAGTTCGTCGAATTTTAGGTGTAGCGTGACTTTCACAATAATAATAGTTAACCCTTTTGTACCTTTGCTGCACTTTGTACCTTTGTATAGAAAACTTTGCTGACCGGCATGCTTACATGTACTGCATGCAGAGTTAACAGGTGTGCGAGTACATCCAGCTCAACATCATCGAATACTTCATGGTGGACCCCGGCAGCTAAGAAGCCTCAAAATGGTGGCAGAACCTCAAGATCACGAGATCACTAAACATAGGAGTAATACGCACGCAGCAGTGGCCAGATCCAGGGGGGGAGGGGGGGGGGGGGGGGGGGCGCGGCTGGGGTAAGAAATTAAATATTCATAGCTTCAAGGGGTGGTCGCGCTGATGATAAAGTAATGAGCTACCACAAACATTAACTTGCCGCCCCAGACCCCTCCCCTTTTACATACACGCATAAATATTACCCCCTTTGCCCCCCCCCCCCCCCCCCCCCCCCCCCCCCCCCCCTCGCAAAAAAAATTCTGGATCCACCCCCTGCAAGTGTGAGTTAAAACTAAACAAGACAGGCGCCACATCGCATTTGATTAGCCATTCTAGGATGGCACGTGCTTACTTAGGATGGTACGTGCTTACTTAGATATTCCTGGAAGGTGGTCGGCAGCTCATTACAGACTTCAGATGCTCATGCTAGCGTGTTCGATTATTCAGTTTAAAAGCGTGCGGGAATTCGAATCGAACTTGACCCTAGGTTCGTATTCGTGCTTTTAAAAATTCGAGATTCGTCGAGTCGAATCAAATAACAGTCGATTCGTGCGGAGCACTGCTACCCTGCGCGGGTAGCCTAGACAGGAATTGAGCCGCCCTCTCTCGCATGCATGTGTGAATGCCACAGGCGTATGGGTAGCTATCTGTACACGATCCTTTTTTTCCTCAACCAATTGAAAGCACTTACATGTAATTTCAGTTCCGTTATATGCACGAATACCAAACAGTGATTAATGAATGACCTTATAGGTGCCTGAGGTCATTAATAGCCCCGCGGTTATTTTACACAGACTACCCTTCGCTTCTGTTATTCCACTGCAACAATTTTCGGATTCAAATGTTCTTCATTTTGGAGGGGATATTGATTTTCATCATGGGTACTGGAGTAAGGTATATTTTTTAATTTGTACAGAATCTGCATGCATACATCATGCCGGTTGCGCGAATTGCACCCCCTGGTAAAAAAAAAAGCATTACGATTTTGTTACTAGCGTAACAAATGACGTTCCATGCTGAAGTATGCGTATCGTTACGATGAAGGTAGACTTCAAAGCATTATGGAAGTCTCGCTTCCTGTACTAGAAATTATCTCAAGTATTAGAACTTAACCGCAAAGTATCACTGGAATCGATCGTGATGCCCGTAAAGAAACAAGGTGAGCGTCTTTTTGTCCCTTACAGCCGCATGTGGGGGGGGGGGGGGGGGGGGGGGATGTGTGTGTTTGCATCATTCGTGCGCCTCTCAGAGGACCGAGTGATATCTGTTCCTGCACGGTGCGACATGTACCTCCCCCCCTCCCTCCCTCCCCTCACTCTTTTCCTCTCTCTCGCACGTGTCGTCCAGATGCGCTCAGAGCACTGGAGGTGCTTGAAGACTGTAGGCGGAGGTCCGCGGCCGTGGGCGACAAAGCGCTCACCGAAACTCTAAATAAAGCCATCGTTGCGCTGCGTTCGAAGCTTTTCGTGGCGCTTCTTGGTAAGCTCGCTAGGAAGGGGGAAAGTTGTGGTGGGAATCGGTAGGGAAGAGTCTAATGTACGTGGTAACACTTCTTATCTCCTCCCCCACCCCTCCCTTCCACCTCCTCCTCCCCACTCCTCACCTCAGACGTGCATGAGTTCTATGTGAGCAGCATTGAAGCTTCTACTAGCCAAAATGCCCCACCCCTTGAGCCTGCTTCATCTGAACCCCAGGACACGCCCACTGCTCCCCTGGACACACCCACTGCTCCCCAGGTTAATCTGAAGGGGGGGGGGGGGGGGGGGGGGGGTAGCTTGTGGTGTTCCATTACATTCACTGAACTGGTCTGTACAGCTAAGAGCCTGGGTGGTCTGTGCTGGGTGTGGCCTGTGCTGGGTGTGGCCATGCTGGTCATTACCTCATTCCTCATATTAAATTACTCTCTGGGGTGGTGTTGGAATGTTGAAAAGGAAGCCTTCCATTGGTGCCTTAGTGAAGGTCATCCATTGATGTGTGAAATGTGTTGCATTCCATTCAAAATGATGGTCTCTGTGTATGTGAGTAGCCCCACCACACCCACACCTCCTCAACATGACAACACAACCTCAACATGACCACACCTCCTCAACATGTCCACACCTCTTCAACATGATCACACCTCCTTAACATGACCACACCTCCTCAACATGTCCACACCTCCCTCAACATGACCACACCTCCTCAACCTCCCCAACATGCCCCTTTCTGCCCCCTCACATCGCTAATGTGAAGGGGTGCCCAGGCCATTGAGGCAAACATGAGTGTGTGTCCCTTTTATGGCTTGAGGAGTGAATCCGCCATTAGTTATTTGGTGGGAGTGTGCATGTATTGTCATGTGTTGTCATGGCTTCTGGGATAGCTGGTGCTGCTCATTCAATGAATCTAATTACAAATTTCATAATCATTAGGCTGCCTGTGGTTCTGTGGCCACACCCCTATGGTTCTGTGGCCACACCCCTATGGTTCTGTGGCCACACCCCTATGGTTCTGTGGTCACACCCCTATGGTTCTGTGGCCACACCCCTATGGTTCTGTGGTCACACCCCTATGGTTCTGTGGTCACACCCCTATGGTTCTGTGGCCACACCCCTATGGTTCTGTGGCCACACCCTATGGTTCTGTGGTCACACCCCTATGGTTCTGTGGCCATACCCCTATCATGCTATGGCCATACCCCTATCATGCTATGGCCACACCCCTATCGTGCTATGGCCACACCCCTATCGTGCTATGGCCACACCCCTATCGTGCTATGGCCACACCCCTATCGTGCTATGGCCACACCCCTATCGTGCTATGGCCACACCCCTATGGTTCTAGTGATTTGTTGTCCTTATTTGGTGAAGGTGTGCAGAAGGGAGGGGAGGGGAGGAGCATCTTATAGGAAGGGGAGGGGAGGAGGAGGAGAGGGAGTTCTAAGCATCTTATAGGAAGGAGAGGGGAGGAGGTGCCATCATTTCACATTGCTGTATTGCTGACAGACTCAAGACACTACAGACTTCTTTTCCAACCGAAGTCCCGAACCTTCTGTTGAAACTATTGTCTTAGAGAAGGTACTGTAGATGCATACATTTGCACAGTGTGATGTGATTGGTTGTGTCTTTGCTGGTGGGTGTGGTGAAGGGAGGTGGTGGCCTGGGGCTGAGTATCGCAGGAGGTGTGGACAATCCTCACATAGATGGCCATCCAGGCATCTTCATCACCAAGATACTCCCTGACACAGTGGCAGAGCTAGATGGACGATTGAGGTGGGTGCCTCCTCCTATGTACTCACGTGACACCCAGGTGCTCCAATGACATCCTGCATGGTGCTCCAGTAACACCCTGGCATTCCTGTGACATCTGGCGGCCATGTGATGCCCGGTGCTCATGTGACACCTGGTGCTCATGTGATACTTGATGCTCATGTGACACCTGGTGCTCATGTGACACCTGGTGCTCATGTGATACCTGATGCTCATGTGATACCTGGTGCTCATGTGACACCCCTTTGTTTTCCCATGTCCTACCTTTGGTGCAGGTTAGGGGATCAGATACTCTCAGTGAATGGAGTATCTCTTGAAGCAGTGGTCCATGTCAAAGCTGTGGAAACATTGAAACTTGCTGGACAACGTGTCACTATGGTGAGGTCATAGCTGCATGTATAGAGTGTGTGTGATGTATGTGTGTATTTGTGTGTGTGTGTGTGTGTGTGTGTGTGTGTGTGTGTGTGTGTGTGTGTGTGTGTGTGTGTGTGTGTGTGTGTGTGTGTGTGTGTGTGTGTGTGTGTGTGTGTGATGTGTTTACGTATTTTGTATATAGTTGTGTGTGTGTGTGTGGGTATTGACTTTTGGATGAGCAATGAAAATGGCTGCCACAACTTCAACTTGACAGTGTCCAGCATAATCGCTCTTGTGAAGTTATGGCTGTGCGTGGGCTGGTGGGAATATGTACATTAGAGGTATGGTGTGCTCTTTTAGAGGTATGGTGTGCTCTATTAGAGGTATGGTGTGCTCTATTAGAGGTATGGTGTGCTCTATTAGAGGTATGGTGTGCTCTATCAGAGGTATGGTGTGCTCTTTTAGAGGTATGGTGTGCTCTATTAGAGGTATGGTGTGCTCTATTAGAGGTATGTGTGCTCTATCAGAGGTATGGTGTGCTCTATTAGAGGTATGGTGTGCACTTTTTCTGAGATATGGGTGCTGTAACATTAATCTCCTGTCTCTGTCATCGTGGTGATGTAGGTCATCAAACACAGCGATGGACGATTCTCCCCCGTGTTCACTCTGGACAGACGCACACTTCATAAATGAGCTGATGATGTAATTACATTATATGTGATAGTACTAATGAACACAAGCTTTGTGTGTGTGTGTGTGGTGTGATTTTGATGGCTGTCTCATTGATGGTGTGCAAAGGGCAATGGTCCTTACTTCACACATGATTCTCATCATAAGACATTACATCACCACATAGACATCATGACATCACCACATAGGCCAGAACATTACATCACCACATAGGCCAGGACATCATTACATCACCACATAGGCCAGGACATCTTCTTGCCATTTTGCACCTGCACAGTTACACATACACACATGCACACGTACACACACATACACACACACACACCTCCATGCAGTTCATATCACGAATCATAGTTAGGTGATGCTTATGCACACATGCTCCCTAATCAGTATGAGAGAGCAGTGTGGGCTGAGATGAGACCATCCGCATGTATCTGAATGAAAAGAGGTGATGTGTCTACCATTCCAAACACACCACTGTGTCTAATGCAACAGTCCAGTTGGTAGTTCCTTATAGGTTGATACTGGATCAACCATAAGTCCTTAACACAACTGGACGTGTTGTCTGAGACTGGCTCTAACATGCAAGGTGGGAAGGGTCAAAGAAACGTTTAAATGGCAGTGCCTAGTCACCCACGTCGTCAGAGAAAATAATTGTATTGCCGTATATTCAAATTACTCGAATTGCTAGTTCATGTAAATTAGTTTGTAAATATGTCGCCGCGACGTGCTGTAAGTTTGAAAACCGACGCATTCCCTTCTCAACGATTTAACGTTTGCGCACAACGCAGCTCAAAGCGGCTACTGTGCGTGATGCACTAATGAAACACTACCTAGCTGGACGTAACACACAGCTATGCTGTTCCCGCTGCCATGAACACTTTGTCATCATGTGGCAGGTGCGCGTTCTATTTATTGCCATCTTGCTCTCTGTCAGTTTCCTTTCGCCTCCAAATCAAGGGAACACGGTCGCCACGCCTCTCTCGGCGTACTCCACGTGATCAAGTGGAGCGGCGATGCTACTCCCAGGGTACGAGATACCTGCGCCATCTGGAGCGTCACCATGGTAATTGCACGCCGCTGGGTGTTTCCAACACCAGAGGGAATAATGGCAGCTTTGCTCAGAAGTTAAATTTTTAGACGCGTGTTGCTTTAGTTCAGTTGTTTTGTTTAGTCTAAGGTCCATTGCATGCTGGCGATGTGTATCTTAATTTGCCTTTACAAAATGTATTAACAACCAAAATATTCTTACTTGAATATATGAAGAAAATATTATGCTGCCGTTGGCACGAATTATTAATTAATGAAAAATCAGGGTGTACCTATTTGTGTGCTGTTATGAGTCTTTTAGAATATTTTGATTGTTTATATCAATTTGAAAATTATTCGTTGTAATGCATATCAAAGCTTTGTGAACATGTGCTTGTCAATTGCAAAGCGATACCTATTTGTAGTCATCCACTAGTGTACACAGGTCAACAGTCTGGAGACATTTCTAAGCAAGCAGATGTGTAGGTCTGATGACAGTGCAAAACTGGACTACAATCAATTGTTTGTACATGTATAGAATATCAAAATCAAGACCACAAGCAGATATAGATTTTATCCTGAATGTGTATAGAACAGCTAATGGGCTGTGTAAGCACATCACTAGTCAAGATGGCAGATGGTGTTGATTGATCAGATCAGAGAGGTCACTGGACATAGTGTAGGTGGGTACAGAGACTAAACCATTATCAAACACTCAAGGTCATTGAAAAGTTTTAGTTTTTGAGAAGGTTATTAATCTTGAGAAGGGTTATTAAATAAAAGGTTAATAATCTTGAGATGGGTTACTAAACTTGAGAAGGGTTATTAAAACTGGCAAGTGTTATTAATCTTATTGAACTTGAGAAAGTGTTATTAAACTTGAGAATCACCAACTTCAAATGAGTATTCATGCCTTTGTAATTGACGCATGCATCAAGATGGAGGAGCTATTCATTTGCCACTCTTATCCTGTGGTAAAGTGCTTTGCATCTGGACATCCATCCACACACATGTGCTTGCATCTGGACATCCTTCCACACACATGTGCTTTGCATCTGGACATCCTTCCACACACATGTGCTTTGCATCTGGACATCCTTCCACACACATGTGCTTGCCTTCTTTTAATGCAGGGATCACCAGTCCAACTGTAGCGCACGCTCCTGTGGCCATGGCTGGTAAGTAGAGTGTGTGTCACAGCTCTGGCGGCCATGGGAAGAGCCATCAGGATGGTTTTCATATATGCACAGATCTTGATCAGTCTCGAAAGAGACATCAAGGCAGAAGAGATGCGAGACTTGGTGCAAGGCTTGCTGCTCTTGAAGAGGTTTTAGAAGCCGAGGGAGAGGATATGAGCTCAGACGAGGGTGAGCTAGCACCTCCACTCCCCGCTATCCTGCCCACCATGAAAGCCATAGAGGAGCTCTGGGTGTATATAAAGGCACTGGAGGAGAGGGTCCTCAATCTGGAGGTGATAGTGCATGCAGCTGTCCAGGCAGCACCACCTCAGCCATCAGCTCTTCTGGGAGCGTGATGGACTTGAGCTGACCTCAGCACGCAATCTAATTAACCGTACTCGCTGATTGTTGTATTCATTGTGACTTACTGTGTCCATCTTATTCAAGTACATTTGTTGCTGATTTCCTCACTTATACGATCTGCTGATTATAAAAGTTATTAAATACAACCCAGAATACAGCCTACATGTGGCCCCTCCCACCCAGCTAGGGAAGTGCAGTAATCTTCCAGAGCTGAGCGTAACAAGCTAATGCTTACACTGGTACACTGTAGGTTACAAATTCACAGCAGAAAACACTTTGGTGCATATGCGTGCGAACTGTGAACAGAAGCTATTTCAGATTCTCCTCTTCACTGATTCGAAGGAAAAACAATACTTTATACACATAGTTAAGTTTCAGACTTTCAGTGTGCATGTCGTTAATAAATCCTTATGCAAATTCAAAACAGAAGGGTGTCTGTTGTTCTACACTGACTTGTAATAATTACATGGTTAATTATTAATGTAGAGTACACATACAACATGCTTTATAATTCAAGTTGATTTGATTTGTGCACATTTACAAATAGTACACTGAGAATGTACATGCAAGCAAGTTACATCTACCGTGCATACACATTGCATGATCTCCGTTCTATAAATGTTTTCCCCACTTGGCAGTGTTATATTAAGTCTCGTCTCTATGGGGTGGACAATGTCCTTAAGAAGTCCAGGACTCCATACCATAGAATACTCAAGGAGAAGTCTAGAAAGGATACGACACAGTCTTAGAGTATTGGTAGTATGAGAAGGCAGCCCAAAGAACTACGAATATGCAAAGGGTCATGTCTCATACATGCATGTTAACTGGAGAGTTTTTTAAAAGACTTTTTAGTGAAAGATTGATGAAGCAGGTGTCAATCTTGCATGGTTTCACTTTTAAATCTTGCAAATATTGAGGATTTTCACCAACACATTGAATAGATATCAAGGTCATAGACTCAATGTCACAAGAGTGACTTTTAGAGGTTTACTGTTGCTGGTCTGCTGCACTACACTCTAATAATGCTTCACTTGATTTGCCAGTCAACATTTTAATTTATGCGTGAAGGTTGAGCCACCAATACACCATTTTTGTGTGATGGTGAAGTCATGTGGGAGTGGGAATTGCGCCCCCCTACCTGTGTGCCCCTCCTACCTGTGCGCCCCTCCTACCTGTGCGCCCCTCCTACCTGTGCGCCCCTCCTACCTGTGCACCCCTCCTACCTGTGCACTCCTCCTACCTGTGCACCCCTCCCACCTGTGCGCCCCTCCTACCTGTGCGCCCCTCCTACCTGTGCACCCCTCTGAAGTCCATCTTCACCTGAATATTTGAATGACGCATAAATAAAGTTTACAATAAACAATTATTGGGTCTATCGTACTTGACAATCATAAAATGCACAACTGTAATAGACGCACTTAATAATGCAATCATCACAAGATCGTTCAACCTAGTTGATTTTGGAGCTTGACATTAGCAGGTTATTTAATTTTATTCATGTGTATATGTGTACATTTTGTTTGCATATAGCTCAGTTTTCGTGTTCTAAATGACGTGACATGATGGCTGGATACATTGAGATCACAGCACACTATTGAGCCTGTCACCAGTTATTTGGTTAAGGTGGTGATAGTATCCTGTGAGCTTTGCCTTTGCAAGCAAATAGACACCTTTCAGAGTGTGGGCTTTTGAATGAAGTGGCACATGAAGGTGTTGACATATGCCACCAGCGTAGGTAAATACAGAAGCCATTTTAAAATGGAAGCTATTGCACATCTAGCAGTACCAGGGACACATGTGTAATCAGGAAGCACAATAGTAATGATGTCAAATGTGGAGATCTAGGTTAGGTTTGTATCCTTTGGTCGTTGAGACCTATGGTGTGTGGGGTCAAGAGGCTGTGAAGAGTTTCACATCTTGGCTGGCAATCACCTGCTTCAAGCCAAAGTCTGTCGTCATACATGACCTGTATGGCAGACTGAACCCCTGCCTTGTGAGATCAGGGGCATTTCCCCAAGTCCAATATGTTTCAACCACGATAGGGACACATACCACCCCAGTTCTGAGCATTTAGTCATTGGATTGGTGCTTCCTAGCTTGGGCAGCAGCTGTGGCCAACACTCCCACTTCCAACAGGGTAATTGGATTCAGTGGTGAGACGCATCTATTACTCTCACTCATCGTCTCAAACAAACCGCACATCTTAGTAATATATTAGTGCATACATACAGCCTTGCAGTTGTGAATGCTACTTGAACTTGTTGCTTAGTGCACCCTTGGGAGAGACCTACAGAGCTTGTTGCTTAGTGCACCCTTGGGAGAGACCTACAGAACTTGTTTCTTAGTGCACCCTTGGGAGAGATCATAACATAGTTTGAAACATACCAGGAAAGGCAATCAAAGGTAATAAAGTGTACATGTAGTTCTCTGAATTCCAGTCCGTTGCGCAAATAAAATAACCACTTCAATTGGTTCTTTATTATTATTATTATTTATTACTTACAAATAATAATACATATACAGCACAATTGTAAGGTAATGCACAAACACGGACAATGTCTAAAAACAAGCCTCTAAATTATTATTATTATTATTTTAAAAATTGATAAAAGAAAAGTAGGTAATTAATATATCGCATTAAATTCAAAACATAAGCACTACAAATAACTAAAAGTCACAGCGGGTGTTTGGTGAGACACATCTGGCCAAAATTGCCCTGGCATTCTGCCTCATGAGGGTGAGGCTGAGGCGACTGTAGATGATTGATATAACCTCATTTAGAGGTCGACATAGATGCGTGGCTACCTTTTTGGATATGATTAAAAGTACATTGATAGCTTCATTGCCCCATCTACCAAACACTTCTACAACCAAAGGGAAGTATGACCATCCTCTAAGGGCACTTGCCTCATCATTTCTTGAGTGCTTGGCCTCTTCTCCCATCTCAGCTGCATGCCAGATTGCAAGCTATCTCTGCGCCTCAAGCCCATGCATGGCTTTAAAGTGCAGCCTTCACCAAAGCTAGGTCTTGCGTTGATGCCTGATGAAGCACAGGTCATTCTAAAATGGTGGCTAGGCCTTCCTTTAACACCTGAGGGCACACCATGCCCACTTTGTCATCACAATATGGATGCTTGGGGACATCACATGCTCACTTGTCGCTCTGGGGGAGATGTAATAACCAGACACAACCAACTCAGGGACTGCATTGCTGACTTCTGCCACAAGGTATGCCTTTCCCCACAAATTGAGAAAGAAGTGGCATTCTTCCTAAAGACCAATCAAGACCAGCAGACATTCTAGTGCCAAACTGGTCCCTCTCACGCCCAGCTGCATTTGACATAAAGGTCATCAATCCACTTAATTAGCAATTTATACAAAAAGCGGCTCAAATCTGTGGTCATGCAGCTGAGATGGGAGAAGAGGCCAAGCACTCAAGAAATGATGAGGCAAGTGCCCTTAGAGGATGGTCATGCATCCCTTTGGTTGTAGAAGTGTTTGGTGGGTGGGGCAATGAAGCTATCAATGTACTGTTAACCATATCCAAAAAGGTAGCCACGCATCTATGTCGACCTCTAAATGAGGTTATATCAAACATCTACAGTCGCCTCAGCCTCACCCTCATGAGGCAGAATGCCAGGGCAATTTTGGCCAGATGTGTCTCACCAAACGCCTGCTGTGACTTTTAGTTATTTGTGGTGCTTATGTTTTAAATTGATATGATAATAATAATAATATATTATGTTGGAAGCGGGCATGTACCAGGGTGTTTCAGCTAGCAGAACACACAGAAAACGATCCTAAGTGTGTCGAGTTGGGCTGGCGATGCATACCATTGGCAGTTGAGAGCTATGGAGCCTGGGGTCCAGAGGCGTTGAAGGCCTCTCACAGGTGGCTACTCGTTTAGCCATCCGGGGTAACACTCCCAAGGCCAAAATAGTGGCAGAGCTATATGGCTGCCTTGGTTTATTATTGGTTAGAGATAACACTCGATCAATCCTTTGCCGTTCCTATCCCCAAACTCCCCAACAAGAAAATGAACTGATTACTTAGTTCTTTTGTGTATTTGTTGGATTTGTCTTCATTCAATGTTTTATTTGTGTAATACTATATTGAAATGTTAATGGGGTCTTGGGTTGCGGTCTCTATCATCTCATGCTGCTGCAGCTTACATTGCTTCCCTTTGTTCTTCGGACTTTAGTTCCCTCTCTAGTTTGCATCTCACCTCAGCAATTGGGAAGTTTAACTCCTATGTTTCACCATCTGATGTGGTTTCAGTAGAGAGCCTTGCATAGCGGCCTCCAATACAGAAAGCCTTATCTGCCAAGATTGACGACTTCCAGTTTAACCAGCTCTTCAACTCATCTTCCTTGGCAGACAGGGCCCGCCTTTTGTCCATTACATCTCCCCATGCTTCATCGTGGTTGTCAGTTGTCCCTTCCGAAGGTCTAGGTCTTCATTTAAATCCTGACCAGTTCCAAGTGGCCATCAAGTGGTGGCTTGGTCTTGACACATCAGGGGGATCACTGTGCTCCTTATGTCCAGACACCGTGCTCGATCCATTAGGCCATCATGCCTCCACATGTAAGCGTGGGCGTGATGCTGTGTTTCGCCACAATAGACTTCGCGATGTTGTAGCTGAGTCGTGTAGGTTGGCCCACCTGAGTGTTAAAGTTGAGGCCGGAAATAACCTAACACCAGACCACAGTCATACAAGACCAGCTGATGTCCTTGTCCAGAACTGGTCCAGAGGCAGGCCAGCAGCCTTCGACATCTGTGTGACCTCACCGCTTAATACACTTACTTTGTCAGAAGCGGGGGTTTGTGCAGGTGCTGCAGCCCAGGCTGGAGAGGTCAGGAAGCACTCAGCTAATGATGACAAATGTGGAGATCTGGGTTCGGTTTTGTGTCCCCCTGGTGACTGAAATTTATGGAGCATGGGGAGCTGAGGTCAAGGCCTGTTTCTCCCAGCTGGCTTCGAGGCTTTCCATCAGGCTTCAAAAGCCCAAATCAGTCATTCTTTATGAACTATATGGTCGCTTAAACACATGTCTCGTTCGTTGTGTTGCTACGGCCATATTAAGTAGGATCCAGTCCTCGTAACTTTTTCCTGTGTTTATTCTTGGTGTAATTTTGTAATAATAAAAATAATTGTTATTGTAAATTTATTTATTAATTTTAATAATAATATAAATCAAGTAATTACATTGCAATAATACATATATTATTTTAACACATGATTTCAAGTTAGGGGCAACTCTTATTCATCTGCACTTGAGTCTTGCAGCCGCCATTGGAACTGACTGGTTATGATGTTACTCACTAATGATGACATTCCATTCCCTCTCCCTTTAGCTGTTTACAGGCACACATGGATGAGGTTTGAGCTAGACTAATAACTAAGTGAAGATTTTGAGTTTGTTTGGCAGCATGTGATAGATGAAAGGAAAACATCCGTTGCAATGCAAGTTTGTTTGGTAACTCATCCTGATGTAATTGCTTGTTTTAATACAACATCTTGCACTCTCAGCAGTTGCACATTTCCCAAAGTCTGATAATACACACACATGCAATATTACACAATCAGACATGTATGGACATACATACATGTACACGCATACACGTGAAGGGTATGTCATGTAAGCAGTCACTACTGTCAGCACATGATCATGATCTCAACCACACCTTCACACTAGTGTGGTGACCAGCACTGCGCACAACACCATCATGACTGAAGACATGGTAGCATGCATCCAGTTGTGTGCAGCAAGATCATGCAAGACCCTTGCAGTGGACGTAGTGGCTGAAATGGATGATGCATTTTGCAAACTGGTAGCAGATGTTGCGTCTATGTTAACTGGTAGAATGGCTGCAGATGAAGTGGCTGCAAATGAAGGAGAATCATGACTGAGAATCATGACTGGGAATCATGACTGGGAATCATGACTTGCAAGTAAGTACTCATCGATTGCATTACATTTGTACAACTTCTTAAAAACAATTACATACGAAATGTGGATATATAGACTGGGACCATTGCGCATACTGCAAAACCGTTAATAATGATTAATACTGATACTGATTTTCTTTCACTGCATGTTTTCAAGATACAAGATAAGTGTGCATGAGGAGAGGGGGAGGCCATTGTGGGGGTGTGGCATAAAGAAGGGGCCATGGTGGGGTGGAGACGAGTGCCCACCTCGTACTCTGATCACCATCTTGACACCAGAGGAACACTCTCCTCCTGAATATGCAGTGTGCACTGCACCATTCAGAGTACCATCACTGAAACCTATTATTAAAAAGAACACCATTGAAAAAAATAAACATGCAATAATTCATTGCCTTTTATGGCATTACAAGTTTAATTTTTAAAAACAATGCAATATATTTTCAAATTATGTTCCAGTGTTATGCACACAGAAAAATGCCCATTTAAGGAGCATAGTGATAAATGCAAATACAAGCTAGTACACAGCCACACTTACTTGCTAAATAGTAGTCCTGGCCTTCATCAAAGCTGAAGGTTCCGGCTACACTGTTTGATTGATGGATGATGGTGACGGTTTTTATTGAAGTGTTTGTTAAACAGTAGGCCCAAAGAAATGGAGTCCCTCCTGTTGTGGCATCACAGCTTTGCCACTGCTGCAGTGAAGCCTATATCGAAACAGAAATGATAACCGTCAATGAAAGTATGTTGTAATTCAGTCATTGCTCTCCACTACAGCTCACCAGGATGATGACGTTGCTGACAGACCCACTGCACGAAAACTTTATGGTGTCCGATATGTTTACCAACATAGGGTTGCTATTAATGAGAGCAAATATTTAGTCTGTACATAGAAATCTAACGTCTATAGCACAGCAATACGCGTTGTGATCGGATTGGCAACGGGAGTTAAATCGCTAAAAGACGATTTAAATAGGGGTACATTGTAAGGTCATAGATAGTTTAGCGACTATTTATGGTAAGCTTTTGAGCTTGTGCAACACTACATGCTGCTTCCCCGTTTTGACACCACAAGCCGTAGTGATGCGTCCACCTCTACGTTTGATTTGAAGCCGATATTCGTGTGCTTACTTGTGATCATATCTAGCCAGATCATTTTGTGCCAATGTCACATTGAAAGTTGTCCCTTTCACAGCCGATAAACAGTTGAGCAGTATCGCTACTTCAAGAAGCATGGTGATTAATGTCGCGAAAGCTGTGTGATTCGAATTTAAATAGATATGTATATCGTGACTCGTGACTATGGCAACTAGAGTCATGATAAACAAAAAAAAACAAACCATAAGACAGATGAGCAGGTAGTAATTCGCTGCATTTGTGCAGGTTGATACACAATATCAACATACATTTACGGCCAACCCACGAACCGACCCATTACTGGCTCTTGTACTACGTGATACGGTGACATGCATGCACAGGGAGTCTTAGCAGTGTTTATGTGAGCCATTTCGTAGCTCAGATTAGCCGAGACTTGTATTCACTGTAAATAAATGGGTCAGTTTCCGAGAAAATGTCCCCTCGTTTATATGTATACTGAATCATTAGATATTCAAGTAAAATAAAGGTGTTAATTGGTCCCGTTTTCACTATGAGATAGAGCATAATGGAATCTCGCAATCTGATTGGGCGATAACAGGTACCTTATTTCGGCCGTAGAGACCTCGTTAGCCTAATCGCGTCCTCTAAATGCCAGCGGGTGGGTATTCTAGTACGGTAGAATACCCGCCCTCTTGCACTTAGAATACCCGCCCTCTGGCAATTAGAATACCCGCCAATAGACCTTTTTCATCACGTGACTAAGTTACATTAAAAATGATGTCATTTACGTAAGCCGCCATCTTGGTGCACAGATGGCGTAAGACCACATACGATGACGACTAGTTCCGCTTCAGTTTTCTTTCAAACTTGGACCCTGATGCTAAGGCACGATACATCAGCAAGATTTCCATCATTAACGGGTTAGATCCATTCTCCGCTGAACTTGTACTTGGTAATCCCATTGATTCAGTCCCCCCGTTGGATGCCAGCGATTTGGTATCCTATTTAGTACTGCAAACAAACTTCATCACTTCGAAGCAATTTAAAGCTCATAATTCTTTAGAAGCTTACAATCAGTTTGTTAATGGCTGGGTCAAAGATGTGCAAGCATGGAAAATCGATTGTCACTACCTGATTAAAGGACGCGTAAGTTTTTAAAAAGAAATATGCGTGGTGTACTAGCATATGAAGCAATGTTATATTGCAGGTGAAGCATTCTCAAAGGCTGAATGAAACTCCGTTACATTGCTGGATAATAACACAGGATAATGGTGAGGTTTGTTGTGGCCATTGCACATGCATGGCTGGGTTAGGTGAAACTTGTACACACGTTGCTGCTATTCTATTTTACCTTGAAGCATCAAACAGAGTGATTGGCATAGAAACCTGCACACAGAGGAAATGTGAATGGATTATTTCATCCTTCTGTAAAAATCATAGAATATCTTCCATTAAGCGACATTGGAGGTTGGATGCTAATATCAATGACCAGATACCCACTACAGTTGCAAACGAGAGCCATGATTCTAATAGGGAAGGTTTGAGTTTGTCCTTTCCCAGTTCATCAATTATGAGTGCATTTTACACTAAACTGAGCATGACAAGCACAATGCCTGCTGTCTTATCACTAATACCAGAGCACTCTGAAAGATATGCTCCCAAAATGTTCCCTTCCTGAATACCCAAAACTATTAAAATCCCTTCATCAATCACGTGACCATGGAGATTAACGAGTTACAGAAGGAATGTGACAACATTGATTTAACTGTGACCCCAGTTATGGCAGCAGCTGTAGAAAAGGATATAGTTGATCAGTACAAATCAAATCTCTGGTACAAGTTTCGGGCAGGCAGAGTGACTGCATCAAAAATGAAATCGGTTTGCCATACCAGCCCATTAAACCCATCTAAAAGTTTAATAAGGAACATATGCTATCCAGAGGCATTTGTTTTTTCATCTGCAGCAACATCATGGGGTTGCAGACAAGAAAAAGCTGCTAAGACCTTATACATGAAGTTCATGCAATGCAAGCACACTAATCTTGTGTTTAAAGATAGTGGTTTAGTGATAAATCCATTATGGCCATTTATTGCAGCATCACCTGATGGAGTTATTAGTTGCACTTGTTGTGGAAAAGGGGTTTTTGAAATAAAATGTCCTTACAGTCATAAGGGTGAGTGCATTACAAACATCGCAACACATGACAGTCAATTCTGTCTTAAAAAAGACTCAGATGGGAAGCTTCATCTTGACCACAATCATGCCTACTATTATCAAGTACAAACACAATTATATGTATGCAATGTAGACTATTGTGATTTCATTGTTTGCATGTTCAGCTCAAAAGATGGTTTGTATGTGGAGCGGATCACTAAAGACAACACATTTTGGAATGAATGTGTGCAAAAAGCAGAGCTTTTATTCCGTAAATGCATTTTACCTGAATTACTTGGAAATTGTTATGCAAGATCCAGCATTTCATCGCATGCAATAGACGTGACTACTTGCAGTACAACAGATGCAACCACTTCCAGTGCTGAAAATACAAGTATGCCTGAAACCAGTGATTCATACTATTGCTATTGTAGAGGACCTGATGAAGGTGAGATGATTGGCTGTGATAATCCCCAATGCCCCATTCAATGGTTTCACTTTGAATGCCTTGAGATAACAACGGCTCTTTTTGGTAAATGGTATTGCCCAGATTATATAAGTATGTCAGAATTGAAGCAATCAAAAAAAGGAAATGTTCAACACAAGTCACAGTCAGTTAATTGGTACAACAGAGTCACACACATTGGTAAGAGCACAACAAACATTGACAATGTAATCTATCACAGGTAGTTCATTATCCTCCCTCGTTGTAGTAAAATGAATTGGAATTCTACTTTGTAATATGCTGTATTTCTTTTTCAAATTACCTATCACTCGTTCAACATGTATCCTCACATTAGCAATGGTTCTGGTTTCATGAACTTCTAGTGCCGAGAGTGACCAAGTAGCAGGGTTGGTAACCAATCTGGGTTCAAGTCGTCATACAGGGCAGCTGGCTTTCCCGATACAAAGTGCATGGAACATACACGATATTTGCTAGCGTCGTCTTTATTAATGTCTTGCCTTGAAAGAGCAGCAAGGAAGCCGTCTCTTCGTCGTTCACTAAGCTCCCTTTCACGCTCACCTCCAATGTGGTTGATAACAGCAGGATTCGATAGAACGATACATCTTTGTCACGGTCAGAACGCTTGTAACACCCAATTACTATGGGGGGTAAACACTGCCATAATTGACACGCGCGCGTTTTCGAATTCGGGTCGCGTCATTTCGTTACAGCTCCGTAACAGTCTCGTACTTAGGTGGAGCCATCTCGTACAGCTCCGTAACAGTATGTTGATCAGAACATTGTGTTGCGGTCCCGTTACAGACCTGATACTGTTATTTATCATAATGTATTGCTACCGTTCCGTACCAGGCCACGCAGGATTTGTTCTAATTTTAAGTATCACCATGCTCAGCTTCCTTTCCTCTCGATCCGTGCGTCTTCGACAGAAGGAACGGTACGTTCGTACTGTCGAAGATGCATGGTAGGGTACATGTACATATAACTAGGCACCAATGAGAACCCGCAAGTAGCGTGTCCTTCTACATGTATAAGACCGGCCGGTTCATTATTTATACGCGAACCGTCATTTTCTCGGAAACTGTCCCATAAAGTGATAAGTGCATCTTATGGCAAGTTCCTTTCTACACCATTGTTGCCTTGATATGAGGGCCGGGGTGGGCGGGCCACTGTTGTAACAAGGATTGTTTGTATACGTGTATGACTTCCCTAACAGGCATATGCATGATGTTTAACACAAAACGTATACTGAAAGAATGTTAATAATTTGTTTTTAGCCATGGCATACAACATCATCATCATCATCAGTCTGCATGTCAGTGATATCCCTCTTACATGCACATGTAGTGGAAAGTACACTTAATTGACTGGCTCATTTTTTATCAAGGGGTGTGTGCTTATGCATGGAACGTGCATCATCATCACACATGCCAAAGTTCTACATTGAAGTAAGTTGTGAAGAGGGAGAGGTATATGTGCAAGTAAGGTATGGTGGGGGCGGGGCATGTGCCTGCTCTAGCAAACAAAATACATCCAAGTGCAAGACTAACACAGGGAAAAAAATGGGTCGAATCAAAGTTTTGATTTTATAAAGGATTTTAAATCGTCTGTAAAATCATTGTGTGATTGAACAAACGCGTGTGATTTTTACTGTTCAATCACGCAATGATTCCAAAATGATTCTACGCGTTTTTTCCCTGTGTATAAGTTACAGTCTATTCCCTGCGCTCCGAACCACTCGGTTCTGCTCTTAGATAAATGACTCATTTTTCTTTATTTCATTTTGTCATTTTCAATTTGTTGGGACGAACGAGATGTATATACGTAAGCAGGATAAATACAATAAGGAATTGCTGCTGCAGTGTGTAGTTCTGTTATAAACCTCAATTTACTGCTAATTATAAGCACATGCAATACGCCAACATGTATAAATACCCATGTAAGGTGCGCTTTGATTAAAACAAAAAATGGCTTTCGAATGGATCAGGAGCACTATACTAGCAGTAGTTACCTCTTTAGCTACCATTCAGGATAGAAGAGACATGTCATTTGATGAATTGGAAGGTATCATTACGATTGTGGAATTAGTGTATCGCGAACTGCTAGTTGCCGAGGTCGTGGTTAACGTTGCATGGTCCAAGGGGTGCCGTGCATGGAATGCATACAATGGCTTTGTGTTTCCTAAACGAATTGCTGGAAGCTAAAAGACGTTGCAATCATCGAACTCAACCCCCGACGGATATCACTGGCAATGTAGGAAGACCAAGATTTTCTGTCTCTTATGAACAACTGGAGTAGCTTATCGATAGCCATTTTACTGTCCCCCAAATCGCTGATATTATCGGCATTTCACACGGACTGTACACAGACGAATGTCTGAATTTGGGTTATCAGTCTCAGGTCAATATGCAAACATAACCGATGATTACCTGGATCAAGTGGTTCTAAGCATTCAAAATGAATTTCCCTTATGTGGCACTAATGCGGGGCCATCTGTTAGCCTTAGGCTTGAGGGTTCAGCAGCAGAGGATTAGAGAGTCTCAGAGAAGAGTTGACCATGATGGAAGTATGATGCGTCGTTTGTCAACTGCATGTGTATAGGCGTGTTTTACCGTGTCTCTGGACCTAAAGCATTGTACCATATTGATGGCAACCACAAATTAATACGGTAAGTTTGTTAGTAATTTTGATGGCACTTGCCTGGTAAAATGAAGTTATGTTAAGGGTCGTCCATAAAGTACGTCACGTGCAAAAGGGGGGGGGGGGGGGGGGGGGGGGTCTCAGTCAGCGTGACTATGCATACATTAGTATACCATCAGTATGGAATAATACGTGACGAGTGGGGGGGGGGGGAGGGTCCATAATGGTCAAAAAAAAGCGTGACGTTCTTTATAGATGGCCCCATCCATGTGGGTTCTATATGATTTTGGAACTTGTGCATGTACATGTAGTCTGATTGAAGGTCTACAAATAATCATTTCTCTCTCTTGCCTTTGTTAACAAATTCTATAACTTGGGAGTTTTGCCAAGTCTTCCAAGCATAACCTAACTTAGTGGGCATAAAAATTTATCCACAAGTGCCACAATTTAGTACAATGTCCCAATTATATGTCATAATGATGTACATGTCATTCATTTTCAGCTGGCAATTTGTTATTCATGGAGGCATGATGGGTATAGTCGTCGAATCATATACCTTCACTGCTCCAATAACAATAGAGCAGGCACAGTTCTGCAGTTTGCATCTGTAAGAGAATTTGGGGCTACCAACCCGAATCCGTGCAGACAAAGGTGGAGAGAATGCAGAAGTTGCTCGACTGATGCTACAACATCCATTACGTGGACCAGGTAGCTTTATTGCTGGTCGGAGTGTCCACAACCAACGCATTGAGAGGTTATGGAGAGATGTGTTCACACTTTGCACTGTATTGTATTAAATCTGTTCTATACCATGGAAGAGGAGGGGCTGCTAGATTGTGAAAATGAAGTGCATCTCTATTGTCTCCATTATGCATTTTTAAGTCGTATCAATAAAAGCTTGGAAGTATTTAAGGAGGCATGGAATCAGCATCCTCTAAGTACTGAAGGCAACCTTTCTCCATGCCAGTTATGGATCAGTGGAGATTCCAATACAGAAAACTTACCTGAGGTATGATGTTTATAATTGTCATGCGCACTTTTAAAATCACTAAAAACAACAAACAAGCACACAACACTGTATAAACCCTGAGATAGCAGTTACGTGTTTGCTAAGCAGAACTCAGCAAATGTGCAGCTAGCAATAGCATGGCCCTGATAGACGAATGTGCACTAAATTCATATATTTTTACGCATCCAATTCATTATTATCAACACCATACACTTATAATTAAATAATCTGTCTGCGCAATACCTTACACAATGGTTATCCCAGCAAAACGAAGGGGAAAAATTTGGTACCTATGTACTTACACATATGATTGTGAATTATATATTGTTTGCAGGAGGATTTGAATGCTTAACGGCATTGACTGGAATGGTCCACTTGCTGTTTCCAGAAATGATGATGATTATGAGATCACAGTACCTTATCTTCAATCTCCTTTACCAGATGGTGTATTGCACGACTTGCAGGAAAATGTTCATCCTCTTGACCAAAGTTCTAACCATGGCATTGACTTGTACATATCAGCTTTGCAATTTGTTAGTAGTAGATTGTAAGTGAATGTTGTCAATAATTGCAATTTCTTACTTGTAGATTATGGAGAAAGAACATGCACGCACATGCATGCATGTACTTATATGATGCATGTACATTATATGATTACAGGCGAGGGCAAAAAAAAATAACGTGGAGAACATCATCCCCCATCTTTGAAGAGCTCATTAATGTACCATGTGATGTTTTCAATAGGCAAAAGGTTGGGGTACCGTTGATTGCGTTCCTGAAGTCTCTGAATGCTGTTGAAAGGACACTTTATTTGAAAGTTTTTGAGCTAGCAAAGCTTATACTAGTAATGCCGGCCACTAATGCAATCAGCGAGAGATCTTTTAGCGCCCTTCGGAGACTGAAGACATGGCTGAGAAATTCAATCAACCAAATAGGCTAAATCGGTGCACGGTTCTACATGTCCTCAAGACTGAAACAGATTTGTTAAAACAAACTGGCAATGAGTTTATTAGTCGTAATTTAAGCAGGCAGCACTTTTTTTGGCCGATTTGGTGTATTGCTCACTGTATGCATACGGCAAGGCTGTCCTTTGCCATTTTAGAGCAACCAATGTATGCATCAGAGGAAGCAGAAAAAATGGAGAAGTGCTGCAGGTTTGAGGATGGAGCCTGGGATACCAGACATCACATCTGCACGTTAAGATGTGGTCGCTTGTGTCTGACAGTGCATGCATGGCAATGTATACCTTACGCCTAAAGGACTTCAGTTCATTTTATTTTTATATAATTCTTGAACTTATTATTACATGTATGTATTACTATATTTTTCTTGCTATAATTAGTAATGTTGAACAATAATAGGAAAAATATATATAGTGGACGTTATTAAGAAAGATTACGCCCCAACATTTTAAGCACCCCAAAGCAAAACGTTGTCTACGGCACTGCAAAGCTACTATCACTAGTAAGCCAGTTTAGCTCACGTCAAAGTAACGCGTTTTACCGCGAGCAAGACCGGCCCATCTGCTCTTATTAGTATTAAACAAATCACAGCTCGTTTTTTTACACAGTGTCCTTTTCTTCGCACTTCTCTATACCATGCATGCATGTGAATAAATAATGCCAAAAAAGCTATCTATTGTACTAATTGAAGGCTGCATAATATATAAACCATACTTGGCGGGGGGGGATTGACCCCCGCTGCCGCCCCCCCCCCCCCCCCCCCCCCCCTGGATCTGCCACTGAGGGAAAACTGAGTGTAGCACAGCCGCCGGAAGCGAAAGGCAAGGCGACTGACGGATGCAGGATGTGGGGGGGGGGGGGGGGGCACCATATGATAATCTGCCCCCCGGGTGCCAGAAGCCCTCGCGCCGCCACTGGCGGGACCTGTTGGAGGAAATGGAGCAAATGGTACACCTGTAAGTCACCTAGTGTCTTTACCTCATCATGGACCATCACACTGTCACTCACACATACCATGGTCACCTCATGGGTGATAATGGTCCATCAGGAGTGCATGGTGCCAGCGGCAAACAGGTAAGTTATTTGTATGGGGAGAGTGTTAACCTGAAGGTGTAGTAGAATCATGGGCATGAGAGTTATAGAATGTGAATTCAATTGGTCTGTTATCCTCACAGGGAGCACCTGGTACCACTGGAGTGGTGATAGTGGTGTCGAGAGAGCAAAGCCTCATGGAGCACCTGGTACCACTGTAGTGTTGATAGTGGTGTCAAGAGGGCAAAGCCTCACAGGGAGCACCTGGTACCACTGGAGTGTTGATAGTGGCGTCGAGAGGGCAAAGCCTCACAGCTAGGAAGCACCTGGTACCACTGGAGTAGAGTGGTGATAGTGGTGTCGAGAGAGGGCAAAGCCTCACAGGGAGCACCTGGTACCACTGGAGTGGCGATGGTGGTGTCAAGAAGGCAAAGCAAGTACCAAGAGGGAGAGATGGGGAGGGGTCAAGACATAAATGTGCAGTAACATGTGTTATTAATGTTCAGTTACACATACATGCACAAATGTACATGAGTTCCCAATCTCCCTCCTCTCTTCCTGTGCCCCTCCTACGCATGTGTACTTGTCTCTTAAGAAAAATGAAAATGGTCAAGACTTATATGTGCAGTAACATGTGGTATTGATAGTGTTACATGCATGAGGGTCAATCCAGTAGGAGCTTGAAAATTGAGAATGGACAAAGAGTAGCATACTTACATTGTGGAGCAGGTGAGGGGAGGGGGGAGGCATGGTCCACACCTACCGTCAGACGTCTTTGGAGGATTGTTGGCTTGATGGTTAGGTCCCATCATACATGTGTGCTGTGATGGAACTCATGTTGCAGTAAACAGTGTGACTGCTAAAGGTGCTCTATTAATTCCAATCAATCTTTTAACCTCGGAAAAGTAGTGGCAAAAAAAATCAGCCATCACACAAACGAGTCAGGCATTCAGAGGTCGAGACTTGAGACTTCTCATTGTTGTTGCTCGAGCTTAGTTACTAAGGTCAGGACGTACCGTTTCTACTGTCGAAGATGCACGGATCGAGAGGAGAGAAAGCTGAGTGTAGCTCGCCCGTATAAATAACATCTACATGTAGATCAAAACCGTGGCCTGGCACGGAACGGTGAGACAGTATGACAATCATTGGGTCTGTAACACAATATGTTCTTACGATACGTACTGTTACGGAGCTGTAACGTAATGACGCGACCCGAATTCGAAAAACGCGCGCGTGTCAATTATGGCAGTGTTCACCCCCCATATTCACCCCCCATAAATTACTGCACACAGTACCATACTTGCAATCACTTAACAGCCAATAATCTATTATTGTAGCGACATTGATACGGTATTGTTACAAGATGTTATCATCATTGATACAGGGTAGTGTACAATCCTGTTTACAATGTCTTCGGACAAAGTTGATACAATCCCGATGCAGCAGTCTAGTAACAGCATTGATATCAACTTGTATCTTTCATGTATCAATACTGTAACAATACCGTTTATTCATCAATATTGTACCAAGCTGTTATTACTCAACCCTGTACCAGTATTGATAACCTTGTATCAGTATTGATAAGGCGGAAGTAAATAACTTTAATTAAATCTGCTTAGGGATGCAGGCATTATACAGCACCTATTGTAGCAATACATTTTGTTACTAAAGTCATGTATAAAATGCAGCTTTGTTTGAGACATCTGTGCTCTTTCAATATGTACAGGCGTTGGCCCTCTTCAAAGTGGCATGTTGCTGAGCAATGGTGTACAAAGGAAACCGCTCTTCTGATGTTTGTTGATGCAGTTCCTATGACTTTGTTTGACAGCTCAAACAGGGTAGAGTCACAGTCATTGAGTACAGCTTCCTCACAGCTAGGTTGAAAAGCCTGAATTGAACAGAATGCAGTTCTTCTGTATTTTGGTTTGCTAGGCTACAAGTAAAACTCCAAACTTGACATTCTGCATGGGTCATTGAGTTGTATCATAACAGCACTAACAACTGTTATATGTTTTACCTGACTGATGCTGTATAGTTCTACATATTCACCACAACAGACAATCTGTTTTGCCCAAGACACAGTGCCTCTGACTAGTTCATAGGATGGAGTGAGGGTAGAGAGATGGCAGGGTTCACTGCCATGAAGTCAAACAATTGCTTGGGAGTTGCAACATACCTATTAAAAACAAGATACAATCACCACAGTACAAATGCATGACAAAACACTCACAAAACGCAGTGTTCCAGGTCGATAGATTTCACAGTCGTAGAGCTCCCTGATGGACGTACCATTATTTGTGGAAGTTTAAACAGAGTAGAATTACCACTGAAAAATGAAACACATTATTATTTTTTTTTTTAAACATGTATGACAACACTTACTCTCCATTTGCGCCACTGCAAATGTGCAAAGTTAATTGCAATGTCCCGGCTAGGTGACTTGTGGTTCCCATAAACATTCTGTCCTCTTACAGAAGCATTGAACGACTCACACCTATATGGTTAAAGGTACTAGTCATGTTTGTAAGCAATGCAAGATCATTTTACCTTTCTGCACAGAATGCTGATGTAGGTCCAAACTGGAGCATACACGGAATGATATGGAGAAATGGATGTACTTTCTGCTTTTGTAGCATTTCTGGCATATGGATTTAACAGCATGTCACAAATGCTGTTCCATTCTGCAGCCCGATATGGTGAAAAATAGCTGCATGCAATATGTCATTTCGAAAACCTACATACACAAAACATGAGCCAGTTATTTAAAAATGCCATGAAACTTGTATGGTCGAAATACCTTGGTATAATACAGAAGTACCAATTTCACTCCTTCAGTCAAGTGGGTGACAAAATGAACATGGCCATTTGAGACCACGCTTTAACATCCCGGCCACGAAAGGACTGGAAATATTTCCATACATTTTGACCTGGAACCCAGAGGTGTTAAAAGCTCGTATCCTTGCAAGAATTTCTTTTTTTAGCTTTGCAGATAATTTAGGAATAATTTTTTTCAAGATATACTTGCACGGGCCAAGTAGTATTGTGTGCAGAACTTCAATTGGTAAAGATCTAAAAAATTATCTAACTTAAACATATGTGTAATTATGTATATGTGTCCAATTACCCTTAAAATAATCTCAGGAGAAGCAAGAGAAAAGTAATGCTCGTATTGAAATGTATGCCTAATTGTAAATTCAGTGCTTTTTAACTTTATGGATCAACCTCTTTGAAAATCAAGAAAATCAAATTGAAAAACTACACAGAAGGGATACTTTGCTAGACACTTTCCCCATATTTTGTACGAAGGTATTAATTTGACTGCATGCACTTAACACTTACAAGAATATGTCTCTAAGGAAATGAAAGCATGGGTTGTTGGTGATTTCACGCAGTCCAAATCTCTTTCACATCTCACTTTTTGCATATTCACTTCAAGTTCAATTTGCAGAGTCTGCATTGAGCTTGCATTAAGTTCCGTTGTTCACAGACGATGTTTGGAGAATATTTCTTATCAGCCTGTGCAAAAAAAATCACCCCTTCCTAGTTCTTACCTACATGTATAATTAACTTACCATGCAAATGCGGCAATACTTCAGTGCTGTGCTCCCAAGATGGCCTAACAGCTCTGATGGATGTGGATTGTCACAGATAATCAATATAAGATGTGCAATCACTAGAGCAGTAGTGCAAGTGCTAGCATCCTACACCTCAATACCAGTTGTTTCTAACACATTCACAGTAGCTCAGAAACAAAAGGTGTCCCTTTGTCTGAACAACACACAAAATGAATATTTGATACTGTGCTATTCTCGTGGCGAGGAAGGCCTGCTAGCAAAAGGTACCAGCAGTCAAATTTGTGCCACTTTTTGCTATGATTGCCACTTGTATCATCACAAAATCAAATATGGTACCATACCATACACAGGCCGGCCACTAGCCTTTTCCTTAAGCGGATGAGGTGTGAGATACTTGTCAATGTCCAAAATAAAAAGTAACGATAAGCTATGCCCAAAAAACATTACCTGTGAGCTTAGCCTTTCAAATTTACTTCCATCCCATTATAGAAGAGATGAAGGCTGAGCAAAGTGGGATACTTGAGCAAACGGAAGGTGAGTTTGTTTAGAATGATGCCACAATCTTCTGGAAAGTATACATCTTCAGGGTACGAACTTATGTGTATGAATGCGTCCTTGTCAATAACAGGTTCTATTTCAACATGCAACTCATTTGAAGAACCCTGGATAAATGAAAGTAAGTAATTAACTGGTGATTTGAAATCTACATACGTTACGCACGTATTGTAAATGTGTTACAGTATGCGTAACAAGTGTACCTGCTTGAAAAATGACAGAATGACAGAATGACTCCTTTTGTCATACCAATGTCATTGTGGTGAAAATAAACCCAATTGCGTACAAATATTTCCTTTCCATGAGGTAGTGACACCATTAGTGTAGCAAACCTGGGATTTGCATTCCAACACTTTCTAGGATACATTTTACTGTGTTACACCAAATGCGTATTTTAATAAACAATAATGAATGGCACATTAACATACGTGTAATCACCCGCTGTACGAACAGGAAAACGAGCCAAGCAGCTGGATATCTCAGGGGTTTGTAAGCAGTTGCGTATGATGGATGTCAATGAGAGGCTGTAATATGGATTTCCATCTGTGGACAAGTGCTAAGAAGATCCACTTTATATGCTGTTGAAATTGAAGCAATGATTAACTAACCCTCTGTGGCATATCAACTCCGAGTACTATGAATGCTCTCAGGCTAGGCACGTTAATACCACATTCTTTGAGTATGAACCAAATAAACATAAGAGCTGTGCTACCCCGTTGTAAAGGAAATAGTGGTACCCAGTAGATAGAAGTACATCAGTACATACGATGGGATGTGGACCCTGTATGAGAATGTAAAAGAGAGCAAATATCTTACTTGGGAATGGATAGTAGCACATTTTCTCATCCACCCTAAACTGTTTTACAAGGTTCTCAAAGTCCTTATCAGCATATTCATCATTATCCGCGGTATCTTCTACACCGAAATCCTGTTCAGCGTATTCATCATCTGCGATGTTGATGTACGTGGTTCTTGGTGGGGCTAAAGTCAGTTAATACATTACATTGCATGCATCAGTACCGCGTTATTTACCTCGATCGTTGATGTCCGTTGCCGCTCCATTGCATCCACAAAAGCCTTATGTGATGAACTCTGAATATGTCGTTCAAGTCGACTCTTGTAATGAGTAATGAAAACCCTCATTGCATTCTTTGCAATAAAATTCGCCTTCAAATCCTAAATAAAGAATCCTTTGTAACATAGGAGAGTCGGTCACTTAAAGCCTTTTGCTCTCACCTCGAAGCAAACGCGCCATTTCAATTTTTTTCTGACACATGCACCCCGCCCACCGTACATGGGACAGTTCACGCGAAAATGATAACTCGCATTTATATATAAAATGTTATATAAATGCTTCTCGTGTGAATCGCTATATCTTCCGAACGGTAAACGCTATCAACATGCTATTTTCAACACTTCATACCACACCATTTCTCTATGGCAAAATATGTTTTGGGGTCTTGCACTTGCTCCTTGCCAGTATTGCAACGTTCGATACCCCACCGGGTTCAAACCCGCCATAACTTTCTGTAGGAGTAATGAAATCGCTTCAAATTCGGTTTGTAGGTGGAGAGGTCCTATTTGTTCTGTTCGTTAATTTTTATGCAATCCGTTACGGAGATACAGTTGAACAAACTACGTGCACATTTTCGCGCTCGTTTCGCGCCAATGATTTGGGCAAATTGCGCTCCGCTCAATGTATGGGGAGGCGGGGAATATTACATTGGCGCGAATCAAGCGGGAAAACGTGCACGTAGTTTATTCAACTGTATCTCCGTAACAGATGGCATAAAAATTAACGAACAGAACAAATCGATAGGTGTAGGACCTCCCTACCTACATACCGAATTTGAAGCGATTTCATTACTCCTACAGAAAGTTATGGCGGGTTTGAACCCGGTGGGGTATCGAACGTTGCAATACTGGCAAGGAGCAAGTGCAAGATCCCAAAAAGTATTTTACCATAGAGAAATGGTGTGGTATGAAGTGTTGAAAATAGCATGTTGATAGCGTTTACCGTTCGGGATTCAAACGAGAAGCATTTATATAACATTTTATATATAAATGCGAGTTATCATTTTCGTGAACTGTCCCATATACCATTTATTTATATACGGTACCATCGTATCAATACTGGTACAAGCTGTTATCAATAGACATACGACAAGATAACAAGCTAGATACTGATTGATAACATCTGGTAACAATGTACGATCCTGGTACAATGTTGTCAGCGCTATCATCATGATACAAATCATACAATATTCCCATCTGGCTTGATACAGGTTGATTGGCTTATACCATACTGTAAACTGTTGGCTGTGTTCCTGTGCACCAAGATGGCCGCCACCGGTATTACACGTGATCTAGTTAATTATCTTGTGACACATGCACGTAATGGCATTTTGAACCACGCGCACGCCTAGCGCTTATTTTTAATTAAGGATAGTACAATTTTGGGGGGGCAACTGCCCCCCTTGCCCCCCCTCTTCCGCCGCCCCTGGCAATTGACCAATCATATTACGCGAATCACTTCCGCTATAGTCTAAATAATAGTTAGATACTGGAACCGAGGGATCTACGTGATTTAGAAAACCCGAGGGCCCTGGGCTGTAGCGTCCCGAGCGTAGCGAGGGCGCTACTAAGGGCCCGAGGGGTTTTTTAATCACGTAGATGACAGTATCGAAGTGTATAGCAACGCGCATGTTTACGTTTATAGTAACCAATGCCGTTACAGTGCAAGAGGGCGGGTATATTCTAAGTGTCAGAGGGCGGGTATTCTAACCGTAGAATACCCGCCCGTCTCCATGCGATAAGTTCTTCGTCATTGCATCGTGCAGTATGCCTGTGTAAACAAGCACAGGCCATGACATACCACAATCTAGCCGGGGACAATAAGTTCATCTCACTAGGAGGTCTTGCAGACCTGCTTTCCATCAGCATATCTCATGATCAATGTAGAGAATGAAATAAGTGTGGTGGACTCATCAGATTGCTGTTTCGATGTTCCTACAATCAAATTATTGTACCTCCCCATCAGTGCAGATTATTGTCAGTGCAGATTATTGTACCTCCCCATCAGTGCAGATTATTGTACCTCCCTATCAGTGCAGATTATTGTACCTCCCCATCAGATTGTGGTAAGTTTACATAGACACTCTGAAAAACGCCTCGAGTATGCCAAACTTGGCATACCCTTATATGTGACTTATTCTCTGTTCTCTTTATTCGTCTCAAAGAACTATGTACAAAGGACCAGTCCTCACCTATGGGACACTACAGTGTACATACTGGCATCATGCATGAGCTGTTTCATGGAATAGATCAAGAATGCATGTGTAGAGAGACAAAATGTGCGTGTGCCATCCATATCATATGCAGAAATCAGCGGTCACCAGGAAAGTGATGGTGTTCAAAAAGACATCCTATAGCATTGCTAGTACATGGGGGTAGTGTGATTGTTTGTGTTGAATGTATAAGTACTAATGGTTCGGATTTATTCAAAACAAAGTTAGACTTACACCTATTTAAATGTATGAAAAATGGTTACTCTTGAATTTTATTAACTAACCGCAAGTTATAAAACATTTGCCACCTCATTTTTACATGTAGAAAGGTTGTAAGGTGCAAACTTTACCATTACATTGAAGATTTCAAGCAAACATACAAAATCAATTAAAATGTTTTCTGACCTAATTACGTTTTAATTGAATCTTAACGAATAATTGAGTTGCCACCCTTTATTATGATTTGCAGCACATTGGTACATGTTTTCATGCCGATTATTCTAATTCGGGGAGCCTTTGAACAATGTTCGGTTACTGGCACCGCCATCTTGACCATTGTTGAATAAATGGTCGTCATAACAGAAACACGGCCGGCTACATGTATACATGTAGCTTTACTAAATATTAGGTTTACTAACTCACAAATGGATCCATGCAGTATTTTGGTAAGGAGCCCTGGTTGAGTACGAAAACGGGGGGGGGAGGGGGGGGGGGGGGTTCGAAGTACAAGAACTGAGGCGCGATTCGCCGAATTGGCGCTGCGATTCTAATTTTATGCTTCATCACCGTTCAAATTTGTCCAACCCCACGGGTCTGCTACAGCAACTTGGGTAACATGTCACTTATGCGGGCAGTCTGCATTTGAGAACAGCTAATTATAAACGGCTTTCTATCTGAAATTGGTGACCACGCCAGTTAGCGTG